>CM076572.1:564238608-564321006 GCA_034641835.2 Pinus albicaulis
GGTAAAAGGAGGAGGAATTATCTAATCGTAACCTCGTGATAATTATTTCAAACCATCACCAAAAAGACGCCATTGTTGGAATTAATGGAGAAATCCATAGTTAGGTTGTTGTTATCATAGAGATAGGATTGAGATTCTAATCATAGATCTCATATCCCGATATTAAGGGAGTGGTTGAAACCATCCCGTTAGTGTGAGAGCCTATATAATTAAGGCTCATCTCATTCAATATAATAGAGTGTGTGTATGTGTGTATACACTCTTCAGGTTCTCACCTGGAGAACTATTTGATCAATAGCTGATTTTATCATGGTATCAGAGCTTGCTAAGTGGACCTGTGATTTATAGAGATATGAGGACGTGAGGTTCCGTGGAGGATTGCTGCGGTTGCGTGTTGAGAAGCGATCTGCATGAAGAGAGCTGGAATGCAGTGTGAATCTGCTGTGTTGTTAACATCGTGCTGGGGAGATCGATTACAGAGTTTGCGCCTGCAGAAATCGATACTATGGTTTGAGCCTTTGCTGCTAGGTCGAAGAGGCTAGTTGCTGAACGTTGCCAAGGCACGAGAAGGGAGCCCACACGTTTTGGCTGTGCGGATAAGAAAGGAGGAGTGCAGCACAAATCCGCCCAAATTTTCGGCTCCAGAATCTGGTATATCTGCCCAATCCTCTGTGTTGTATTTTTGTGAACTCTGTGCCAATATCGTTGCTGCTAGTTCCGTGAGCAGAGCCATCGAGTTCAAGAGATAAGGAGTTGTGCCAATCCTGCATAGAAGGCCGAACCTGGAGTTGCTATTTTTTTTCGTTGCTGCTGTAGGGAGAAGTCTTCAGAGGACAATTTTTTTTTCGAGCTGTGAGAGCCATCGCTGGAACGGATCGGATCTGATCTGCATGTGATATATCTGCATATGGCTCAATTTTTTATTTAGTTCATGTCGATTCTAGGACAGTCTGGAATAGTGCCACATTGCCATGAACGCCGAAATATGCCAGTGGATCATATTTAAAGTCAGCAACTCAAGGCAAGTGTGGATGCATGGTGGAGCCCAAAGACAGTCAACGTAATCATTAATGACTTCTTAGATTGTACATTGTAGCCATTCGAAATATTAATCGAGAGAAGGCCTAACAGAATCGGGAGGAAGATCTGCCAGGAGAACAAAGTTGTAACCTGCTTTTTGACATAAGAACTCTAATACCGCGATGCAGAATGCAAGGATTGCACATGTAAGAGTGTGGTTTGAAGGGCTGGCTTGGCTACTCGAATTAGTTGAGTGATTTGGTTTTTAATATGTCTAGGGTAGAGCATCGTATTAGTTTTCTCTATCGCATGCCTTGTTCGTTTCATGTCTTTATGGGTCACATATTTCATATTATAAATATTTTCAAGAATTTTACACTGAAAACCATCTGCCAAATGCAAAAAAAGTGATGGAGGGTTTCTCTGCAAAACTTCCCTTCAAAGAAAAATCTATTTTTTTTTTTTCAGAAACATGTGTCATATGAGAATTTGTTAACTACATTAGACATTGATAGCATTGTCAATTTGTTGAGAGGTCATTTGTTGCTCGTCACAAGAGCTGAGGGCACTAAACCCTGCGTGGCATAGAAGCCACAATCTACAAGGTTCTACTGTTGAAGAGCTGCCAAAGGGAGGATTCCCGCCTGCATGGTAACGGGGTTGTTGGAGCTCGTAAGAGGACCGAGTGGAGTCGAAATCTAGAAGCAAGACAAAACCAGATAAGCTAGACCTTTTTAACATGTCTATATTTTTAGATATTTTTAATTCTGATGATGATGATGATGATATTCTCATGTTGGCATTTGGAGGCTTTAGCATGAGTAGTATTTTTAAGTCTGGATTTTTTTCAGAAAAACAATGTGATTCTGTTGATGACCATGAGAAAAAAGAGACACAATCCGTTGTGCAAGATCCTAATATTGAAGAATCACAAGTTGATCTTCAGGAGGGATGTAAAGATGAACAAAGTGTTGAAGATCAATTTGATGAGCCACATGAAGTTGATGGCGAAGACGTGGCAGAAGAAGACAGAGCTGGAGAGAATTTAAAATGTGATAATCTCATCAATATTTATGTGTGTGCAGATGACAACATTGCTGAAATTTACATGCGTGACACCAGAAATGGTGAGAGAAAACAGTTTCATGTTAAGCCTATCATAATTTTAAAAAAGGCAAGGATAAGCATTTAAGCTTTCCATCACTGGGGAAGAAATGAGGCAAACATACATCACTATCTCAGGGTGAAGAAATTGAAGATGAAACCTCATCCACACATGAACAGATATGGTCTCAGAAGCATAAAGACTAAGATGAAAACTCTGTTACCAAGTTTTTATATGTTTTCTTTTCCATTGTAAGCCTAGCTGAGACTAGACCAACAGGTGTATGTTATCATATGTTATTGTTCAGTACCCTTTCTCCATTAAGGGGGAGTGTTGGAATTAATGGAGAAATCCATAGTTAGATTGTTGTTATCATAGAGATAGGATTGAGATTCTAATCATAGATCTCATATCCTGATATTAAGGGAGTGGTTGAAACCATCCCGTTAGTGTGAGAGCCTATATAATTAAGGCTCATCTCATTCAATATAATAGAGTGTGTGTATGTGTGTATACACTCTCCAGGTTCTCACCTGGAGAACTATTTGATCAATAGCACCAAAAGACGCCACTACATACGAATGATGGGAGGTTATCTTTATAAAAAAATATTAATACAATAAAAAGGAGTTTGAACCATCATTCAATGACACATCTCATTTTGTGAGGTGAATCTCATAGGAATCGATCATGTATGTGGTATAATGTTAATTTCATGGAGATTAATTTAGTAGTGTTTATTTTTGCCCACCATCATTAGATTGGATTGGATTGGATTTAGAGGATTGGTAAGAGTCTTATGTTTTCTAGGTCAATCCCATAGGAATATATCATGATGGAATGGATGGAAGTATGTGGTATAAAGTTAATTTTATGGAGATTAATTTAGTAGTGTTTATTTTTGCTTTCTATTTGTTGGATTGGATTTAGAGGATTGGTAAGAGTCTTATGTTTTTTAATTTTATGTTGAATTGGAAGTCATTTATTTTGTTTGAAGGTGAGAATATTGGGTAGGTTTGGAAGTGGTAGGTCCACTTGGGGCTGGAAGGAGTTTTGTCTATCTATACCAACATTGGGTTGGGGAAATGGTCGATCTACATGGTTATCCAAACAAAACTGCTTTCTTTGAAAACTTGGAATTAAGAAAAATATCTCGATGTGAAAGGTATTATGGCACTAACCAAGTTTTTTTATATATATGCGATGAAGTGGGAGGGTTGGAGGTAATAATGGTAGCACACAAAAATCTAATAATATGCAATTGATTGAAAGTCATATAATCACTACAAATACTATACTAGGGTAGAAAAACTAAAAGATGAGTGAATCTAGATAGATATAAGAGAGGAAGAAATAGTGACAAATTTGAGGAAGTTGAGGAGAAAGTTAAATGATTATAGGATAGAGTTATAAAATAGAAACTGGGGAAATGACCACACAATGAAAAATTAAGGAAATCAAATACCTTTACTCTTTTATTAATAAACTCATAAAAGGAGGAAGCGTGAATGCCTATGATTTTTCTATTATTTTTTAGGTTGTAGGAGCATAATATATTACTTATTCATATGTGTCCTTATTCCCTACCCTTTTTGGCATTTACGTTAATAAGCTAGAAGAGTGTTTGGAAGTTGCAAGACGTGATGGCCCCAGCCTCACTGGTATGACCATTAATCTTCTCCTTTATGCTAATGATATTATTCTTCTAGCCAAAATCCATGATGATCTCGACAAGCAGCTTAGAATCCTCCAAGATTAGTACTCCAAAATGGGTATAACTATTAATACCGACAAAATTAACGTCATGATAATTAAATCCAAAAAGACCAACTATGGTAATTTCATTTAAGATTATAACTACTTAGGAAAATACTCATACAAGTATCTAGGAATCGACACTCATCATAAGATCAACTAGAATTATAGCATTGAGAAAAGAATAATCGAGGGTTGGAAAGTTTGTTATGGACATGAAAACAAATGTAATTCGGCATATCTTTTGGTATAGAGGAAAAAAAAATCCTCTTTGAGACTCTCGTCACCCTTTTTATTTTATATGGATGTCAGGTTTGGGGTTGCAGTATATCTAGAGAATCAGGGAGGAAAATTGAGTTGATCCAAAAGCAATTTACAACCTACAACCTCAAGATTAAAGAAAATACTCCCTACCCTATCCTCTTGATCGAAGCTAACATTTCCCCCATTGAAAGCATTGCTATTATTAGGTATCTCATGTATAAGAAGAAGTTATACAACATGGAAGCCAAGAGGTTCCCCAAAATTGCTTCTAACTCTCACCAAAACCCCCACCTCTAGCTCAAGCGAAGTTGACATAAGGATGCCCAGTCTTGGTTAGACCATTGTGGAGTAAAGCAGGAGATCATCTTATAGAATAAGGATAATGTTAAAAATATTATTACCTCCAAATTTAAGGTTAAGTTTTGGGATGATAAGGACTTGGAGGGAAAAAGGAAGCTAAGGTACTATAAGGAGGTGATCAACCCCAATCTTGATAACTAGAATTATCTTTCTAACTTAAATAGTACTAAGAAGAAAATGAACATTGCCAAGATAAGAAATAATTCTCATGAGCTTCAAAGTGAAATAGGGTGTTGGCTAATTCCCAAAACACCTTGGGACGAAAGAGTCTAGAACCTTTGTGAGACTAAGAGGGTTGAAGATGAAAAGCACTTTCTCTTGGATTGCTTAGCTCTTACTCACATTTATTCTAATTTTCAGAATCTTCGCCACAATACCAACCTTCTTGACTTATTAAGTAAGCAAAATTATTACTATCTAAGAACACGTATCTTCCTTATTTTCGATCATAGAAATAATGTATTAAAAAATCTCAATTAATCTCTTACTTTCTTAAGATCTGATAGACCATATTGGTCTTAGTGGACATTAATCATCATCATCACAACTTACTACTTTACTTTTTTGGAAGATATAATTGAATTATCAAGTAAAAGGGATATCATAAACTTAAAGGATGTTTCTTTAATCATGTTCATATTCTTATTAGACAATGAAGGAATTAAAACAACATAATTAATTTTTTTCTTAATTTTTATTTTAAGTTTATTAAGTATATTGATACTTAACAAAATACAAATGGTGTATATGAGTCTTTCAAATTAATCACATCATCAGATTAAAATGCATTTTTTTTTATTATTATTATTTCCAAGGAAATATCTGGGCAAATTTACCTGAAGGTATCACATCGCACCGACTTAGTAGCAGATCCTAACCCCAAGGGCATTGAGGATAATTGACAATGTGTCCTCCCATTAGGAAGGTGCTTTAGCAACGGGAACTCAACCAATTGAATTAACCCTTGAGACTACAAATTGCAAAATGTTATTGTTATTTTTTTAAGTAGATAGGTTTTTTTAAACGATAGAAAATTATTTTAATTTAGATATTATTTTTTACTAAAAATTAAAGTTAATTGATGGAATTAGAAAAGATATAATATATAAAAATAATAATTTAAAAAAGGAAAATTAAAATGTATTTAGAAGCATCATTCAAAATGATGGAAAATAATAAATAAGTTTAAAAAGAAGGAAATTCTATGGCATAGACCTCTTACTTTGGAGAAGTACTTATAGCATTTAAGGTTGTAAGGAATTGTGATTGGTGTGGGACCATGAGAGTTATTGGGTTTATAACAATTGTTAAGTTTATTATGTGAGTTTAGAAACTAGTCATGGGTTTTTTTCTATAAGTTTCAGAGCACTAAAAGTAAGTTTTAATAAACCCGGTGAATATCGATGTGGGGAACTAGCTTTTGGCAAACTATTGACGAAAGTTGAATATATTCCAAAGAAAAGGGATAAGTATCTCTAGACCTCATAGACATAAGTGTTTGGAAAAAACCAATTAAATCTCTAAAGAGACAAAAGAATTGTTCTCTGATACTATAATAAGGAGAGCATTTGAATACAAAATGGTCATCAAACTTAGGCTCTAAACCCCGGACTTAGAAATACACCCTTCCTAAAGGATATGGCAATAGGAAGGGATATGGTAATCTATCTTAACACAAAGCTAATGAAAGCAAACATTGAACTAGGTGAGAGGAACCCTTACACTATAAAGTAACCCGACATAGTATATCTTAGTGTTTCAATGCCCCCTCCCCTCCTCCTCACTTTATTTAAACTAAAAAATCTAGTTAATTTCAAATTTGAAATAAAGCAAGTCTGTATTTAATTAGAAGTAAATTTTGTAAATCTCAAAAGATGATTCCCCTAAACTAAAGTTATCACTCTTATGCATCACGTTAAATATGCAAGAATTTATTTTGATTTGATTAGTGAGTAAAAATATTTTATTGCATCGAGAGACAAACTAGTATGGATGTTGTCCCTTAACGTAACATTAAAATAAATAAATAATAACTACATTGAAAAAATAAAATTGTTAATAAAAATAAATCCTTTCAATATTGATAGGAAAGTAATTACAACTTTATTGATAGGAAAGTAATTACAACTTTATATATAAAGAGATCAAATGATTGATAGTAAAAAATAAAAATTAAATTCATCTATAAATGTTTTTTACTTTTTAATATGAAGGAGATGTGTAATTCTTTCACCATTCAATATGGAGAATATAAATGACATCTAAAATAATATTCATTTTACTATCCACTATGAAGTAAATGTGAAATTCATGCCATGTTCAATATAGAGTTGACATAAAGTATTTAAAAAATAAATATTAGTTAGAAAACATTTCAATGTCAACCATAAATATAATACTCCAATTTATATATTAAGTAATATATATATATATATATATATATATATATTGAAAAAAAAAATCATATTTTTATGGTTAAAGTAATATTCCATTTCCATATTAAGTAACAATTATGAAAAAAAAAATTACCTTTTAACATTTGGTAAATCTTAAATTAAGATAGATTTATAATAGTATTAATAATATTCTAAATTTATAATTAAAAACTATATATATATATATATATATATATATAATTTATTTAAAAATAATTAATATTAAAATTCTATTATATAGATTTTATTATTTAATTTATATTTCAAAATTTATAAATAAATTTCATATATAAAAAAAATCTGTAATATATTTAAATTTTATCATCTTAATCATTAATATCAATAATTTTATTTTTATATTTTTTATTTCATTTTTAAATTATATTACAAACTTTTATTATCCATAATGTAAATTATATTTTCTTTCAAATTAATATCAATAATTCACCCATTTTTAAATATTTAAAAAAATTCATTTTATATAAATAATGTTTTGAAACACCATAGAAGAGAAACCCAAAACGTAGCGTCCAAAAATAAATAAGTTGAAAATGTCAAAATTCAACACGTACGAGTGTTGAACTTTGCAGCTTTCTTACGGCAGAGGTAGGTGTTGAATTTGGCTATTTTCAAATTAATTATTCTCTCGTGTTGAATTTTGCGAGCTTTCTTACGGGAGGGGTACGTGTTGAATTTCGCTATCTTCATATTAATTATTTTTTGACGTTACGTTTTGGATATCTATTTATATATATTCTTGAATAATTTATTACAGCTACTAAAGATTACCAAAGGTAGATCTAGCACAGTTACTCTACAGAGTTTTTAGAAAAAAAAGAGAAGTCAAGCTACAAACTTAGTTAGAAGCTATGTGGAAAACAAATTCACATTTCTTCAAGACAAAATCCAAAAACAAATACAAAATAAAATAGAACTATTCATAGAAAAACAAAACCAAGATATGAACCAAACATCCCAACAAGGAGATGCCAATAATATAGAGAGCCCTAAAATGAAGGACATGATTAAAGAACTAGAAGAAAAAGTTAACAACAGTCTCACCCTAAATAGTGGGGCAGGTAAATTAGATACCAAACCAATTAAAGATTAAATGAAAAAATTGATCGAATTAGACCATGAGCGTAACAAAAGGGCCTTAATCCTTATAATCTTTGGTTTGAAAGAGGAGGTAGACGAGGATACTTTAGCCATAGCCCAAACGGAATTACATAATAGATTACAAATTGAAACCGCGTGTCTCACAGAAGCAACAAGGTTAGGGAAATTAACTGAGAATAAAGGAAGATTGATCCAAATAAAGGTGAGCTCTACTGACCATAAGTATGACATACTTAGTAAAACCTCAAGTCTAAAAGGAACGGGAATATTTATAAATGAAGATCTCATTCCAGAAGATCAAACAGAATTAAGAAAGGAGGTTCAAAAGGTAAAAGAAGCTAGGAATGAAGGAAAATGGGAAATAATAAAAAATAGAAAAGTCGTTATTCGAGATAGAAACCAAAAAAGTAGTAATAAATAGCAATTCAACATGCTCTGAATTCTTTCTTGAAACTGTCGGGGCTTTCCATGGAACAAAGGCCCCAAGCTAAGTCGGATCTCAAATGATGTTGATATTATATTTCTTGTTGAAACTTGGAAGCATGAAGAATCTAAGGTCCCTAACATAGATGGCTTTGCACTATGGCCTACTTGGAACAAGTGATCCTCCCGTAGAAGCATTGGGGGCATAGCTTGCTACATTAAGAAGAACATCTCCCCCCATGCTAGGATTTATAAAAACAGCCCTTACAACCAATATAGTTGGATTGAGATTACTAACATTAATGATAAAAAGACTTACATAGCAATCTGTTATTCCCCAACCCCCCCCCCCCATTAATTATAACTTATATAAGAAAAAGAATCTAGATAAAAATAATCCTTACAATGGTTTAGAGAATGATATTTCTAGCCTAAGGAATGAAGGTAATGTCCCTTTAATGGGTGATTTTAATGCTCGAACTTCAAACAACCAAGCTATTCTTCTAAGCAATCATTCCAACCCCAATCCTCTTTGGCTAGATGAAGACCTTACTCTGGCTAGCCGATACAAAAGGAGCTCTGAAGACCTTGGGGATAATTTGTTTGGGTCAGAGCTAGTCAAGCTTTGCAGTGCTTAGGATCTCATAATTTGCAACGATCTAAAGAAGTGGCCCAATTCTAGCCAGATGACCTGCATCCATGGGCTTGGCAGCAGCGTGGTAGACTATGTTATTTCTGATCTCCCTTTATACAACGAAATAATAAATTTTGACATCTTAGACGACCATGAGCCTGACTCTGATCATAGGCCTTTATTCATAACTCTCAGTTTTGTCGTGCATAGAGATCCCATTGAAGATAATCCTTATAGTCAAAATAAATTAATCTTTGATAGAAATAAAAACGATCTCTTTCTAAATGAATTAAAAACTAATTTGATTCCTTTATCTAGTATTGACAACATAGATGACCTCTATCATAATTTTACTACAACCCTCTCATATTCTATTAACAAGTTCTCAATTGAAGTCTCAAGTAATAAAAGAAATAAAAAAACCAACCCATGGTATGACAAAGATTGTAAAAGTGCGAGGAGAGAAATTAAGAAAGTTGTTGATGAATCTCTCAAAATTGACAAGATAAAAATCTACAAAGCTCTAACTAAAAGAAAAAAAATGTGATATATTAGTAAAAGACAAGAGAATCTCTTACACCTCTCTAAGGTGGCTCCTAAGAAATTCTAGAGGCAGATTCTAACTAGGAAAACTAAAGATATTGATAAAATTTCTTTACATGACTGGAATTCCTATCTTAAAAAAATTTATGAATCTTCAAATGCCAGGGATAACTTTGAAACCCTACTCACAACGAAAGAAGTTTTCTCATTAGAAGACATTGATTTTGGGGTTAAATGCCTGGAAAATGGGAAAGCTAAAGACATTGAAGGTTACCAGGCAAAAATCTTAAAAATTGGAGGTCATGTCCTCATCCCCCACATCCACAAGCTTTTCAACCAAGCGGTCAAGCAAGGGTTCCCTAAACCTTGGACTTAGAGCCTCATTATCCCTATTTTTAAAAGTGGGGATACAAATAACCCCTCTAATTATCGGACAATTATGATCAGCCCTCTCTTAGCTAAGTTATATAGTATTATTTTGGAAAAGAAGTTGAGCATTTGGCTTGAAAGTGAAGGTAAGTAGGCTAAAGGCCAAGCGGGTTTTAGAAGGCAGCACTCAACAACGGACCACCTTGTTACGCTTAGGATCATTGTGAAGGAATGTCGCAATGATAAATCCAATCTCTTCTGTTGCTTTGTGGACTTTAGAAAGGCTTTCGATACGGTTCCTAGAAACAACCTATGGGATAGATAAGAAGAGCTAAATGTTCCTTTTGAGCTAAGAGCGGCCGCTATAAGGTTATACGAGAATGTAATTGCCAAGTTAAAGAGCAATGAGGGGTGGTTGAAAGATATTTAGTGTAATATCGGAGTTAAACAAGGTTGCCCCCTCTCCCCTACCCTATTTGGCATTTACATCGACAAGCTAGAAGGTTGTTTAGAGGAAGCAGGATGTGCTGGCACGATCTTAGCTGGGATAGTCATCATCCTTCTTCTCTATGTTGACGATATTGTTCTTCTCACAAGGTGCCCATCTGATCTTGATAAGCAACTTAGACTTCTTAAGGATTTCTACTCTACAATGGGTATGTCTGTTAATACTGACAAAACAAAAGTTATGATTATCAAATCCACGAAGGACACGTATGCTAATTTTATGTGTGACAATAGTAACTTGTAGGAAGTGTCTTCTTACAAGTACCTAGGAATTGATATTCATCACAAGCTCAACTGGAACTATAGCATTCAGAAAAGGATTAATGGGGGGTGGAAAGCTTATTTTGGTCTTGAAAATAATTGTAAAATGACAAACCTCGTAATGTGGGATAGAAAGAAGTTCCTCTTTGAAACTTTAGTCACTCCTATTATCTTATATGGATGTGAGGTTTCGGGTTGCAAAATCTCTAGAGAATCCTGGAGAAATAATGAGCAAATCCAGAAGCGTTTTATAATGTATAACCTTAAAATTAAAAGCAATACACCCTATCTTATTCTCCTTATAGAAGTGGGTCTTTCCCCTATCGAGAGCCTAGCTATGACTAGGCTTCTATTGTACAAGCACAAGCTCAATAGCATAGGAGATCATAGACTTCCTAAGCTAGCTTTAAATTCCAGCCAAAACCACCTAAGGCTTAAACAAGGTTGGTATAAAGACACCAGGGTCTAGTTAAACCATTGGGAGATCGACAAGAATGTTGCATTGCAAAACATTAATAACATTAAAAAAAATTGTTACTTATAAGTTCAAAGAAAAAATGTGGTGTGAGAAATATCTAGCAGCTAAAATAAAATTAAGATATTATAAGGAGGTTATCAACCCCACCCTAGAAGATCAAAAGTATCTCTCTATTTTAACTAGCTCAAAGATGAAAATTAATATAGCCAAGATTAGAACGAACTCTCATGAGCTCCATAGTGAAACAGGTCGTTGGACAGTTCCTAAAACACCATGGATGGAAAGGATCTGCCATCTCTGTGAGAATATGAACATCGAGGATGAAAATAACTTCCTCTTAGAGTGCCCCGCGTACAACCACATTAGAGCTCAATTTCATAATCTTTGTTGCAATACTAACCTTCCTAGCCTTTTAAGATGTCAAAATATAGTGAGCTTGGGAGGCTTCTCTCCAAGCTTTTGAGCATAGGAATAAAATCTTAAATCAAACTAAATAACTCTTTTCTTTAAGTCCAATAGACCAAAGATTGGTCTCAGTGGACGTTAACCACCATCATCATCATCAATAAAAAAAAGAAATGTTATTTAATATAAAATAGAATACTATACAATCGAAAATTTAAAATAAATAAAATAAATAAATAAATAAATTTAAAGTATATGTTTTAAAATCTAAACAAAATCCAATTATAAATTGTAGATTAAAATTAAGAATAAGATTTAAAATTTAAAAAAATTAAAAAAATTAAAAAAAATTAAAATATATATATATATATATATATATATATATATATATATATATATATATATATTAAATAAAAAACTTTTCAAAAAAAAAAAAACAATTTAAATAATGAAACCACCACTATATTTATAATAATAATAAAAAAGAGGTTTAATATAAACTAAAACTATATATTCTCCTTTAAATAAACAAAAAAATCTAATTTTTTGTCCTAAAAACCCTAAAAATTTGAGTTTTTTTCCCATTTTTTCACTAAAAAAATACTAAAAAAAATTATGGTTTTCAAATATAAAAACAATAAAAAAAAAAATAGTTTTTGAACACAAAAACCATAGAAAAACAGATTTTTCCCAAAATCGTCTTTAAATGGACAAAATAGAAAGAAAACTAACCTTTGAAATGTGAAAAAATAATGTTACCAATCCGAACACAACGCCTCCAATGTGAATGCAACGCCTCCACAAAGTTACCGATGTCAACCCAACACCTCCAGAAAATTGCTCCAACAAAAGCCAGAAGACTTGATGTGATGTCATGAATATAAATAATGATTGTTATTATATAGCGAATATTGTGTGATTGGTTTACTGTTTAACGAATGTGGGATTAAAATTTAAAATTTAAAATATTTACATGTAGTTAAATATAATTAATATTATATTAAAATAGTTTATATATGCTTGTAGTTATTATAGTTAATATTTTAGTTAATATTTACATGTACTCAATGTTAAATCATTCAAATATAATCTGGGATTAAAATTTAAAATTAGAAATATTTACATGTAGTTAATTATAGTTAGTATTATAGTTAAAATAGTTAATATTTGCATGTACTTATTATAGTTAATATTTACATGTAGTCAATGTTAAATCATTTAAATAAGAAAATTATTTTAGTTTGGAAGACATGCATGAAAGGAATTTTTGTGGATATTTTGAATAGAAAGTATGGTGAAATATTTCAAGACCAACTGTTTATTGAGAAATTTTGACATATATTTTAGACGAATATGATTTAGGTTTAAAATTTAAAATTTAAAATATTTACATGTAGTTAATTATACTTAAAATAGTTAATATTTGCGTGTAGTTATTATAGTTAACATTTACATGTAGTCAATGTTAAATCATTAAAATAAAAAAATTATTTTAGTTTGGAAGGCATGCATGATAGGAATATTTTGTGGATATTTTGAATAGAAATATTGGTAAAATATTTCAATGCAAACAGTTTATTAAAATGTTTTTAAATACATTTTAGACGAATATTTTGTACAAAATATTTGAAACGAAAATTTTGGAGGGAGAGTTTTTGCGAAAATGTTTTTGGGGGGAAATTTGGAGGGAAATTTTTAGTCCTTAAGCTATATATTGTAAGTAGGAAAGGAATTTGTATCATTCAACATCTTCTTGTTGAAAGCAATGGGTTCTTCTGATAGCGAAGTTTTTTTTGTCTACAACATCAACTTTTTCGTCATGTAACAACTCTAAACAGATTGATGAAAATAGCAGAAGTTCGTTCACCATGAATAGAGAGTCTAAAATTCGACTTGGTCGTAATCCTAAGGATGATGAGAACATAATTGATGAGGCGCAACAAAAAGAAATTTATGTAAATCGAGATTCAGTTATTCCAATTACTCTTAATCCTAAGGATTAAGAAAGCAACAGTGATGAAGGGCATGATGAAGAATTTCCAGAGTCAAAATTTTCATTGCGTCCTAATCCTAAGGATTATGAAGGCACCACTGATGAAGGGGGAGATGAATAATATCCACTTCGTCCTAATCCTAAGGATTATGTGAGAACCACAGATGAAGAGGGGAATAAAGAATTTGTAGAAATTATATAACTTATGTGTTATATGTCCAAGACTCTCCTGATCTCACACTATTTTAACTTCATGAAAAATACAGAATCTATTCCACCATTGATCATTTGTGGAAATTAAATCAAGATTGCAATGCACACATGAAACAATAAAAATTCACACACATTAACACAGTTGTTTAATGGGAAAGCCTGAAGCTGAAAACCCCAACTATTTGTATATAATATATGTCATAGAGATCATGTAACAATACTCATACAAAGCTGATCATATCAAGCTCTCAATACAATACAATTGCTACACATTAATCAGGCCCGATCTTGCAAATCCATGCACCGATATTTTCCACCTGCTAGCCTGCCTCTATTGCGTAATCCCTGCTGAAGAATGGCTCTGAATGAGTTCGAATTACTCCAGCCTTGCTCATGCAATCCTCATTGGAATCTCCACTGAGTGTTGGAGGCAATCAATGCATCACTATAGTCACAACTGATAGTCACACTTGCCCTTTCACCTATCTCTCCACTGGTCTCCACTGAAACTTCCATGCACTGTAGTTAACTGATGTATTCTTCAGTTGATTAATGAGTTATTATTTATGAATTAATTCACTCCACTCTCACTAGTGTATCAATCAGTTAGAATAGATACAACTAGCTCAACTGAGTCTAACTGACTTAAACTAAATACAACTCCACCAACTACTTATCCAACTCCACCAAACTCTGCCACTTGAGTTCTAACTGAAGTCCTCCATGCAATAGCTACAGTAAACCCTTAGGAATAGCGCAATTCCTTCTGTCAGCTGTTGTGCCACATCTGTGCACTGAACTGAAGTGCTCCAAGAGAATAAGATAATGTTTAGAGTCCAAATATTATTAAGAGTTAATAATATTCGACATATCTATTTTTAGATTGGAAGTCTAAAAATAGACTCCGCCCAATATGTCTAAAAATAGAAGTCCATCTATTTTTCCAACTTGACCAACCATCCACAAATAGCATCCTGCAACTCATAGAATTTGATCGACATGTCTAAAAATAGACTTTGCGCCAAAAATAGCCTATGGGCCCACTTAGTAAAGGCGACTCTTTTCACTAAGCTCATCATCTTGTTGAATCTCAACACTCCCTCTCAACAAGATAAGGATTATCTGCCACCCCGATCCTGTCTCTATGGTATTCAAATTTGCTCCTGGTGAGCGCCTTCGTTAGAATATCTACATCCTGATCCTCTGTAGGAATGTAAGAAAGCAACATGATCTTCCGTTGCACACAATCTCTGATATGATGGTATCGGATGTCAATATGTTTAGATCTATCATGAAATACTGGATTAACTAAGAGTTTAATGAAACTCTGATTATCACAATATATCACAGTAAGATCTAAATGAGAACCGAACAAATCGACCAGGATCTTCCTCATCCATATAGCCTCGCATGTAGCCAAACTTGCTGCCATGTACTCGGCCTCCGTTGTACTGAGTGCCACGGATCTTTGTTTCTTGCTGTACCAAGAAACTGTTGTAGATCTGATACTGAAAATCCCTCCAGATGTGCTCTTTCTGTCCGTTGGGCTTCCTGCCCAATCTGCATCCGTGAATCCATGCAGCTTCACCTCATCCGACTGTCTGTACCACAATCCATACCCAGATGTGCCCCTGAGATACCTCAGGACATGCTTTCCTGCCTTCCAAAAGAGCTTGCTAGGTTTCACCATCGCTTGTGAAATTGTGTTCACAGCATAACATATGTCCAGTCGTGTATTGACTAAATACATGAGCGAACCAACCAACTTTCGATAAACAGTGGCATCCACTACCTCTACCGATGTAGCATCCTCTTTCCTCCAACCACAAGGAAGAGGAGTGTCGATAGGCTTGCAGCCTTGCATGTGAAACTTCTCCAATATCTCCCAGGCGTACTTGCCTTGAGACACAAACAGTTCACCTTTCCGCTGCCAAATTTCCAATCCTAGGAAATAATGAAGGAGGCCCAAGTCCTTCATCTCAAACTCCTTTGCAAGATCTGCCTTGCATGAGTGTATCAACAGTTCATCACCCATTAGTATTAAATCATCTACATAAATCACAATGATTAAAATCTTACCCTCCACCACAATATGGTATAGGTTTGGATCCGCCTCACTCTTGGCGAAACCAAGTCCAGTGAAATAACTGTCTATCCGTGTGTACCAAGCACGAGGTGCTTGTTTCAGCCCATACAGCGCTCTTTTGAGCTTGCACACATGCAACTCGCTGCTGAAGATTTTGAATCCTTCAGGTTTCTCAATGTACAGCTCCTCCTCAATGATTCCGTTGAGGAATGCAATCTTCACATTCATCTGATGAATGTGCCAACCCATCTGCGTTGAGAGAGCAAGGATGGTCCGTATGGAAGAATACCATACAACAGGTGCAAAGGTTTCTTCATAGTCAATCCCCTCAATCTGTGAGAAGCCCCGAGAAAAAAATCTTGCCTTATACTTCTCAATGCTCCCATCAGCAGCTTGCTTCACTTTGTAGATCCATCTCGAACCTACCACTGATTTCCCTTCCGGCCTTGAGACAATCTCCCATGCACTGTTTCTGAAAATCGAATCATAATCTTCCACCATGGCATCTACCCATGCGGGATCCTCCACAGCTTCCTCGAAAGAGGATGGATCCGTCACGATACACTTGCTCATCAGAGCCATGTATCCAGTAAATCAGTCAGGTGACTTTCTATGTCTGCGCTGTGATGTAGGAGCTCCTACATTCTGTGTTACATCAAGATTCAGTCGCTCAGTTTCTGTAGTGCGCTTCCGCCTTCTGATGTTTGGCGCTGCATGAGTAGTTTCTTCCACTCCATGAACCTCCTCCTGTGGCTGATCCACATCCTGAGGCTCATCTTTAGGAACAATTATCTCCTCATCTGCATGCAAGTGTAGCTCCCTCTCAAGCGACAACTTCATGGCTTTCTCCTCATGAAATTTGATATCCCGTCGCACAACAGTCATCCGACTGTCTGTAAAATACACACGATAATTGTGGGGTGTGTCTGTGTACCCCACAAATATCCCAACCTCTGTGGTCGGCTCCAGCTTCTTCCTGGCATCCTTCGTCACATGAATGTAAACAGGTGAGCCAAAAATCTTCAAATGAGAAATATCAGGCTTCTTACCAGAAAATGCCTCTTCGGGTGTACTCATGCCAAGTACTCTATGAGGACAACGGTTTTGCACATAAACCGCAGTGTTGCATGCCTCAGCCCACAAGTGTATGGGAAGGCCCTGATCATGCAACATCACCCGTGCAGCACCCACGATCGTTCTGTTATTTCTCTCCGTGACCCCATTCTACTGTGGGTTATGAGGCGCTATGAGTTCTCTTTGAATTCCTTCTTTGCTACAGAAGTATTTGAATTCGCCAGAGATGTATTCACCACCATTATCGCTCCGAAGAGCTTTCACTTACTTCCCCGACTCTTTCTCAACCAGCACCTTGAACTCACAGAACTTTGAGTATGTCTCTCTCTTCTTTTTCTTGAAGAAGATCCAGCACTCACGAGAAAAGTCATCAACAAATATCACATAATACTTGTTCTTTGTTGTTGAAGCAACCGAGAAAGGTCCACACACGTCTGTGTGAATTCTCTCAAGGATCGTCGAAGCACGACTATCCTTCTCATGAAAAGTGGTCTTCATAAATTTTCCCAAAGTACATCCCTTGCACTGATCTGACTGTGCAAGTGTACCTTTGGGAAGCCCGGTAGAAATCTGCTGCAAAATTTTCAAAGCGCCATGGTGAAGATGGCCCAATCTCCTGTGCCACAATTCGCCCGCATCTCAGCTCACCACTCCTTCTGCTTTGCCTGCCATTGCAGCACAGCCATCTACCTGCAATTGATAAATATTCTTAACTCAAATCCCTATCCTCCTGGTTTGACCAGTTGTTTTATGGTGCAGGAAAGCTTTTCCCTCGCTAAAAACAACATCATAACCCTTGTCTTCCAAGATCGCCACAGAGATCAGATTCTTCTTCAATCCTGCAACATGCATGACGTCCTTCAAGAAGAAAGGTTTATCGGACTCCCTCTCAAAGGAAATGGTCCCAGTACCAGTCGCACTGTATCTACCATCATCGCCCATCTCGATGTGCACTCCAAGATCCTTTTCCTCCAAATCACTAAACAAATCTTTGTCTCCGGTCATATGGAAAGACGCACCACTGTCAAGAAACCACATCGATCCCATCACACTTGAAACCAAGCATGCGATCAAAGAAAAATCCAGCTCAAACTGCGAGGCTAAGGCCTCTCCAGCTGCAGATCCAGCAACTTGCTTATTCTTCTTCTTCTGTGGGCAATTAGTGGCGAAATGCCCGTGCTGGTGACAGTGAAAACACTTGACCTTGGACAAATCCTGCTTCTTGCCTTTAGCTTCGGATTTGGAAGATTTCTTCCCTTTTCCTTTCCGAGCTTTGGCAGCCAAAGTGAAATTTTCTTCATCTTCATTCTTCGATGAAGATCCATCCCTGGTACCCCACCTTATCTCCACCTGCACAAGATCCGAACAAAGTCGCCCCCATCCTAGCATTTTCTCCCGTCCATTGACAGAGTCTTCATAGCTATGCCAACTCTTCAGAAGCCCAAGGAGAACTAAGCTCGCCAATTCTTCTACATCAACAGTAACCCCCACACTTCCCAGCTCATCCTTGCAGTTCGTGAGGTATTTTGGAATACTGTCGCCTTTCTCCATTTTTATTTTTCTGAGCTTGTCTTTAAGTGCCAACTTCCTCTGGTCACTTCTGCTTTGGAACAAGTCCGTCAAAGCCTTCCACATTAAGAATGGAGTGGCTTTCCCATGAAGGCTGGACATAATGTGGTCCTTCACACCTTCCAACAAAATCCTTCGACACTTTGCTACCTTCTTTTTCCATGCGTCAAGTGCGGCTGCATCGCTAGAAGCAGGCTTCGGAATATCAGCATCTATGAACTCCTTCAACCCATTATCATCCAGCACCGCCTCCATCCTGTCCTTCCATGCTATGTAATTCGAGCTCCCATCAAGGGAATACTCCAATCGCAATCCGTTGAAAGACATTTCAATGAATGCTCAACTTCGACACCAAGAAAACACTGCAGCAAATTCGAATTCCACCAGCACAAAACTCAACCGCTTCAATAATTGCAATCTCCTCCAATGATCAACTGCTCTGATACCATGTAGAAATTATATAAATTATGTGTTATATGTCCAAGATTCTCCTGATCTCACACTATTTTAACTTCATGCAAAATACAGAATCTATTCCACCATTGATCATTTGTGGAAGTTAAATCAAGATTGAAATGCACACATGAAACAATAAAAATTCACACACATTAACATAGTTGTTTAATGGGAAAGCCTGAAGCTGAAAACCCCAACTATTTGTATATAATATATGTCATAGAGATAATGTAAAAATCCTCATACAAAGCTGATCATGTCAAGCTCTCAGTACAATACAATTTCTACACACTAATCAAGCTCGATCTTGCAAATCCATGCACCAATCTTTGCCACCTGCTAGCCTACCTCTACTGCGCAATCCTTGCTGAAGAATGACTCTGAATGAACTTGAATTTCTCTAGCCTTTCTCACGTAATCCTCATTGGCATCTCCACTGAGTGTTGGATGCAATCAATGCATCACTATAGTCACAACTGATAGTAACACTTTCTCTTTCACCTATCTCTCCACTGGTCTCCACTGAAACTGCCATGCACTGTAGTTAACTGACGTATTCTTCAGTTGATTAATGAGTTATTATTTAGTGAATTAATTAACTAATTAATTCACACCACTCTCACTAGTGTATCAATCAATTAGACTAGATACAACTAGCTCAACTGAGTCTAACCGAGTTAAACTAAATACAACTCCACCAACTACTTCTCCAACTCCACCAAACTCTGTCACATGAGTTCTAACTGAAGTCCTCCATGCAATAGCTCCAGTAAACCCTCAGGAATAGCGTAATTCCTTCTGTCAGTTGTTGTGCCACATCTGTGCACTGAACTGAAGTGCTCCAAGAGAATAAGATAATGTTTAGAGTCCAAATATTATTAAGAGCTAATAATATTCGACATATCTATTTTTAGACTGGCAGTCTAAAAATAGACTCCACCCAATATGTCTAAAAATAAAAGTCCATCTATTTTTCCAACTTGACCAACCATCCACAAATAGCATCCTGCAACTCATAGAATATGATCGACATGTCTAAAAATATACTTTGCGCCAAAAATAGCCTGTGGGCCCACTTAGTGAAGGCGACTCTTTTCACTAAGCTCATCATCTTGTTGAATCTCAACAGAATTTGCAAAGTCAAAATATCCAATTCCTCCTAATCCTAAGTATTATGCCAGCACCACTGATGAAGAGGGGAATGAATAATTTCCAAATTCAAAATATCCACTTCGTCCTAATCCTAAGGATTATGCCAACACCACTGATGAAGAGGGGAATGAAGAATTTGTAGTGTCAAAATATCCACTTCGTCCTAATCCTAAGGATTATGCCAACACCACTGATGAAGAGGGGAATGAAAAATTTGCAGCGTCAAAATATCCACTCCGTCCTAATCCTAAGGATTATGCAAGCACCACTAATGAAGAGGGGGATGAAAAAATTCCAGAGTCAAAATATCCACTTCGTCCTAATCCTATGGATTATGTGAGCACCACAGATGAAGAGAGGAATGAAGAATTTGGAGAGTAAAAATATCCACTTCGTCCTAATCCTAAGGATTATCCCAGCACCACTGATGAAGAGGGGAATGAAGAATTTGCAACGTCAAAATATCCACTTCGTCGTAATCCTAAGGATTATGCTAGCAGCACTGATGAAGAGGGGGATGAATTTCCAGAGTCAAAATTTTCACTTCATCCTAATCGTAATAATTATAAGAGCACCACTGATGAAGGCGGGGATGAATAATTTCCAATAAATATAGATTCAAGGCATCCACTTATTCCTAATCCTAAGGAGTATGAGAGCACCAGTGAGGAAGGGGAGGGACGGGATGAAGAAATTCTAGTGAATACAGATTCAAAGCTTCCACTTAGGCCTAATCCCAAGGATTATGAGAGCACCACTGAGGAAGGGGAGGATGAAGAGTTTATTGCAAATGATAATTTTAGAGACATAGATCTAAATAATGCATTTTCTCTAAGTGATCTTTTCAAATACACCCATGGTGATGAAGAATTGAATCCTCCCAGTGAAAAATCTGAAAGCATGGATCATGATGGTGAAGGATTTGGTCTGAGTCAGGGTTACAAAAGCGCAGATGATTTTTGTGAAATGTTTTCTTCAAGTGAGGATGGTAATGAAAATTTTCCAGGCAGTGATGTTGATCAATTTCTTAACTATTTTGAGAATGATGATAGTGGGGATAATATTCCTCCTAATGGTGATGAAACTGCTTTTACAAAGGATTATGGAATGATGATTCTGTTGCAAGCAAATATTGTAACTAGGAGTAGGAGCAAACCTTTTCATATCAATCCAAAACATTCTAGTTATACAAGGGTGAGGACAACATATCTCACAAAAAGAAGTTATGTCATTCATTTGATTTCAAGTGAATGTTGTCGAAGGAATTGCTTGAAACATATGGATTTCAACTTTGCTTTGGAGAAAAGGAAAACATATCTGTCAATGAATAAAAGCATGCAAAATTCATATTTAGTGGCTTGCATGCAATCTACACTAGCAGGTTATGATTATCATATTGGGAATGTATTGCTCTGCAGAAAGGCTTTCAAAATGTTTCATTCAATTGGTAATTTTTGTTTTTCAAGAATCCAAGAAAAACTAGAAAAGGATCCCACATATTATTTAGAAGTATGTTATAAATGGTAGGTTGGGCATTAGCAAATACTACTATGTCATGGATGAAAGACTTCTTTTCAAATCATAGAGAGTGTCTGCCAAATAAAGACACAATACATATTCCAGATAATTTCTCGAGACGAGAAATATTCAGCTTATACAGAGATTATGCAGAAGCTGCTGAAGGAGTTGGTAATTTTATTACATATTCTTATTTTACAAGGGTATGGAAAAGTGAATTCAACAATGTTCGTATTCCTAAGAAGACAAGGATGGGGTTTTGCAGCACATGTGCTTCTCTTAAAGAAAAAAGAGATAAATGTCAAGGGCCAGAAAGAGGTATGCGCTCAAAACATTGTTTTTAAAATTGGATAGTTATCAACTATGAAAACATATTTATTCATATTTTTCTTTTATTTTATGTACAAATTCCATTGTTAAAGAACTTCAAGAGCATCGCAATCAGCAAACAAGTGAAAGGAAAAAGTTGTATAAACATCGAAAGAAGTGTTATGATAATCCAAATAAATATATAGGTTTGATAATTGATGGTATGGACCAAAATAAAACACTTCTTCCACATTTTGTCCGCACGCTAAAAAATTACAGGAGGAAAATTTCATTCAGTTCCACTTGGTTGGTTGTATGGTATTTGATGAGAAGATGTTTCCAAGAGTTTTGTTCACAGCTCCAAATATTCATAATGATGCAAATCTGACCATAACTATAATCCATGATGTGGTTACTCATTGGTCTAGTATTCTTCCTGAAGTTCTGTATGTACAATTAGACAACACAAGCCGCGAAAACAAAAATCAAGTTCTTTTTGGGTATCTAAACATGCTTGTTGATTTGGGAATTTTTAAAAAGATAAAGGTTGTTTTCCTTCTTGTTGGACATACTCATGATCATATTGATCAAATGTTCAGTCGTTTTTTAGTAACATTGAGGAAGAAAGGTGTTGGGAGTCTGCCATCATTAATTGAATGTATTAAGAAATCGTACATTCCAGAACCTATTTTTCATGTGTTGGAAGAAACTATTGACATGTGAAGGTTTATTTTGGGATCGCATGGTGAGAAAAAATGCATTGAACAACTTAACGACATTAGCTTCTAGCATCAATTTCATATCAAAAAAATTGATGGGATAACATTTATATGGGGCAATAAGTATTCAACTGTTGCAGAATGGGGACCATCATCAGGTTTAGCATTTTTGAAGTTCATTCCAGAGCTTCCAATATTTTCATCAAAGATATTGTTATTACAGTCAGTTGTTGAACTCCATAATGCACGTAGGTATAAAAAAGACATCAATTATTTTGAATGTCTGGAGGAAATTAAAAGATGTATTAGTGATACATATGAGTACTTCAATGTTGTTGATTCAGTTTGGTGGGAATCTTTTTTCAGTAATCAAAGTGATATGATTTCAAGATCAATAAATGAGGATACACTTTTGAAGACTCCTTTTTTTTGCCACAAAATATTCCAAATGAACATGAGGAAACACACATTGTTGAACAACAACAGTCTCAAGCTATTATTAATTCTCCACAGATAGAGGAAAGAGAAATCTGTATTGGTTCTAGAATATCACGTGCACAACGTGAAGCCATGGAAGACCTTTATAGGGGTTCTGTACAGGATGTTAAGGAGGGTTGCATGATAGCAGTGTTAGCAGATGAATATCCACTTAGCTATCCATTCTGGATTTCCAAGGTTATAAAGGTCATTAATGAAAATGAAGATATTACAGCTATTGATATACATTGGTATGCCACAAGTACCCACCCTTTCAATGGTGTGTACAAGCCAGAGATGGTAGTTGAAAAAAAATTGGTAGAAAGAGAAAAAGAAAGGGCACAAATATAAATTGTCACCGCACAGATGTCTTAAAATTGGAGGATGTTGACATACTTGTGTATGACTTAAATTTAACAAAGAGAGGAACTCTTTGGTTGCAGACCATAAATATTTTGAAGAAATTTCTACCAGAACAATTACTGCTGAGATGGGACTTTGCAGAATGTAGTCGTAGATCTACAAGACATTCGAACTTTGAAATGGTGGGCATGAATGTTGACTTAGATGGAGCACTAGTTGATGAAAGAGAAGAATATGGATCATCTTCATTTACATCGAGTCATTCATCTGAAGATGTAGGTTCTGATGGTGTGCCAGAACCTATGGTTGATTTTGAATAACTTTCTAAGACACTTTCATGTAATTGATGTTTGCATGGCAACTTGAAATAAATATTTTGACTTCCATCTTATTTTTCATGAAGTTATGAGGCATTTCTATTTTTGTTAGATTATATGTTTTAATTATGAATAATTCATATATTTATAATATCCACAGCGCAACAATGAATTACAAAAATAATTTATGTTATATTCAATGTACCGATGTTGATATTTTGATTAGAAGTAAAAAATAAAATAGAAATTAATGTTGAATTTTTAGATTATGCAGTGATATTGCCATGATATTATGTATTGTTACCATTTCGTATAAGAAAATTTTAAAAATTATATGCCTCATTGAAAGGGGACACTTTGTTTTGATGTTTGATTTTTAGGTTTTGGTTGCAATTAGATTTAGATTTGTCCTAGGCTAAGATTTGAAAACAGATATATTTTTATCCTTTAAAATTAAAATTACTGTTGGAATAATAAATATTTCATTTACTTGTTCATTTTTTATAATTGTTTAAGTCATATAATTTCTCCATAATTTCATGGTTCAAGTATGTTGAATACTTAAGATTTAAAAACTTGAGATTTATAACTTGTAATTAAGGTTTTTATGCACTATGAAATTTTATCTTTAATGTTATGGTTGAAAACAATTACAATTTTAGGGTTGTTTAGAATCAAGATATTTTATCTTTAACAACATGGATGAAAATTATTCGAAATGATAAGGCCTTTAGACATGATTTTGTTTATCTTTAACATCATGTATCAAATTTTTTAGAATTTTACGATTTTTCCATGACCTAATATGTTGTCTTTAATTCCATTGTTACAATGTGTCAAAAGTGTGACACAATGTTTTTTTTGTTATTTCATAATCAACTCGTTTTGCTTTGAGGGCGTTTTTTCAATCCTTTTTTCAAGAAACAATTTCGTTTTTAGCATAATTTTATAATATGTTGAAATTTTACCTTGAGAAAAAACCAAATTCATTCTAGAATACACACTTTTTGTTTTTGGGGCCTTTTTTTCATGTTTTTTTAGTCTTTTTGGGCTAGAGTTCCCTTTTTGAGGTAATAGTTCCCGTTTGATTGGTAACTATGTTAAACCAATCCTGAGATCAGAAAACCAAACCAAGCTTGGATACCTCATAATTCCTTCACCATACCTTGAGGAATTTTCCTATCTCCATCCACCTATTGAGGGATTTCCTGATTAAACATCTCGACCCCCCAACCCTTGGGATTTTCCTTGGGAAATGTGGAAAATAAGGGCACTACAAAAAGGATTGTAAATCTAAAACTCTTGAGAAAGGAAAGGGATCTGATGATTCTCCTTGTGCAGAAGTGAAAACCACATCAGATGAAGGTGGGGATGTTTAATTGGCTTCTTCTTCAAGTACACATATAGATCATGAGGCATGGTTGATTGACTCAGGTGCATCCTTTCACTTCATGCCCCATAGGGAGTGGTTCTGCGAGTATGATAAATATGATGGTGGTGATGTATTCTTAGGTGATTACAAGAAGTCTAGAATCATTGGACGTGGAAAATTCAAGTTGAAGTTGCAAGGTAGAAGGCTTAGAACACGTCCTGGTGTTCTACATATTCCTACATTGGCCAGAAATCTGATTTTTGTAAGTAAGATGGTTGATGCAGGTGTAAAAATAGTGTTCAAGAAATATACCTGCAAGATGGTTCATGGAGCACTAGTATTGATGCGGGGAGTTTGGATTGGAACTTTGTACAAGCTTCTACGTAGCACTGTTATTGATGGGTGCAAAAATTTTGTGGTTCCTGAAAGTGGAGTAGAAAATCTAGTGGTCTCTGGAGAAAAGATCGCGTTATGACATCAAAGGCTTAGACATATTGGAGAGAAGGGATTATAATGCATGGTAATGTTATGGTAGAAGGTATGGATAATTACTCTCTGGATTTCGATTTCCGTGAGCATTGTATATATATGGGAAGCAAAATCAGGTGATTTTTCCCTCGAGTGCTAAGAGGGAGAAAGGGATATTATAGCTTGTGCACAATGATGTGTTTGGACCTGTGTCAGTTCCATGACTGGATAAGTTTGTGTACTATGTGTCATTTATAGATGACTTCTTGAGGAATACATGAATATATTTCCTCATGAAGAAATCTGAAGTCTTTGACAAGTTTAAATAATTTAAGGTTGTGGTGGAAAATCATGCAGAGAAGAATATTAAGGTTTTGAGGATAGATAATGGTGAATAGCTTTGCAAGAAGGAATTTGAAGAGTTATATATTAATTGTGGTATAGAACGGCATAAGACTACTCCATACACACCTCAACAAAAAATGGAGTTATAGAAAGAATGAACAAGATGTTGATGGAAAAGGAAAGAAGCATGCTCAGTGGCGCTAGATTAGGGCAGGAATTTTGGGCATAGGCATCGATATTGCATGTTACCTAGTTAACATATCACCTTCATAAATGTTGGAGGATAAGACTCCACATGAGGTATGGACTGGTAAGAAACTCTCTCTTTCACATCTAAGGGTATTTGGCTATGATGCATATGTACATGCTCCCAATGAGAAAAGAACAAAGTTGGATAGTAAATCTGAAAGGTACATTTCTATTAGATATAAGGATGGTTTAAAATGTTATAAGCTTTGGAACCCAAAAACAAGGAAGGTTGTGTACAATCAAGATGTGGTATTTAGAGAGGTGAAGGATGTTATTAAACAATAAGTGCTACCAAAGAAAACTGGAAAGATAGAGTTTAAACTGGAGGAAGAATCAAACTCTACAGTAGAACATGAATTAGAAGAGGAAGAGCCACAAACTCTAATTTTTAGACGATCAATTCCAGAGAGAAGGAGCCAAAAACGTATAGTGCATTTTCTTTATTTTCAAATTTTGCTTTATCTATTACTGATGATGGTCCCAAAACTATTAGGGGGGTAGTGGATTCAGAGGATGGAAAACTCTAGAAAGATGACATGATTGATGAAATGACATCGTTGGACAAAAATGAGGCTTGTGATCTAGTGGAGTTTTCAGTTGGAAGGAAACCCAGTGGAAGAAAATGGGTGTTTAAGAAGAATATGAATGCAACAGACAATGTGGAGAAATACAAAGCTCGGGTTGTAGAAAAAGGTTACTCCTAGGTGCCTGGAATTGATTTCGGTGATATTTTTCTCCTGTTGCCAAGTTAGCTTCTATTAGATTACTTTTATTTGTTGTTGTTGCTTTTGATTTTGAGGTAGAACAGATGGATGTGAAGAAAACATTTCTTCATGGGGATCTAGAAGAAGATATATATATATATATATATATATATATATATATATATATATATATATATATATATATATATATATATATATATATGTGTGTGTGTGTGTGTGTGTGTGTGTGTGTGTGTGTGTGTGTGTGTGTGTGTGTGTGTGTGTGAAGCAACCTAAAGCCTTTGCGGTGAAGGGTAAGAAAGAACTTGTATGCGGGTTAAAAAAGTCTTTGTATGGGTTAAAACATCCACCAAGGATGTGGTATCATAAATTTGATACATATATACGGGGGCTTGGCTTCACAAGGATAAAAGCATATCATTGTGTGTATTTTAAATTAATCGGGTACTGTGTTATTTATCTAATCTTGTATGTGGATGATATGTTGTTGGTTGGAAATAACAAAGAAATTATCTAGGATTTGAAGACCCAATTATCCTCCAAATTTGACATGAAGGGTCTTTGTGCTACAAACTATATTTTGGGCATGGAAATTAAAAGAGAGCGGGAAAAAAGGAAGGTTTGGTTAAGCCAAAGGAAGTATTTTGAGACAATACTGCAGAGGTTTAATATGCAGGATAGTAAACCAGTGAAGGTTCCTATTCCTATAGGTGTAAATTTATCAGTTGAACAATGTCCCAAGACACAAGGAGAGGAAGAGGACATGTCCCGTGTTCCATATGCAAGTGTAGTTGGTAGGCTAATGTCTGCAATGGTATGTAATATACCAACATTTCACATTCAATGGGAGTATTCAATAGGTTTATGTCAAAACTAGGGAAGGATCATTGGACAACAGTGTATGTGTGTGGCCCTAGTGATTATTTTTTGTGCTACCAAGGAAGACCAAGATTGGACAGAGCTTTGGACATTCATGGCTTTGTTTATTCAGACTGGGCTAGAGATCTGGATCAGAGAAGATCTATAAGTGGGTATGTGTTTAATCTATTTGAAGGAGCAGTCAGTTGGATGAGAAAGATATAGTATGTAGTGGCACTTTCAACTACAGAGGAAGAATACATGGCAGCCACTCATGCAAGCAAGGAAGCAGTTTGGTTGCAAATATTGTGTTCAAGTATGGGGTTGGTATAACGAGCTATAAGGATAGACTATGACAACCAAAGTGCAATTTTCTTGGCTAAGAATTCTGCTTATAATTCAAATACAAAGCACATTGATGTTCAGTATCAATTTGTGAGGGATATGGTTCAGGACAAAAAGGTGTTTTTGGTAAAGAACACTATTACCGATGAAATAAGTAACTACACTCGTACCTACTTTTTGACGTAGCAAGAAAAACACTCGATTTTGAAAAGTGGTGATGCAGAATCAAAGTTTTTTTTTTAGCATATTTTTGGCACTTCAATTTTTTTTATTTTCTTCTTATTTTCTTTTCTGTGATGCTATTTATGTCGATTTTGAATAGTGGTGGTGTACCATCACCAACATTTTTTTAGAGGATTGATTTTGACACTATACATTTTCTAATGTCTTCTTCTTCTGTGAGATGTTTATTTTTAAGTGCATTTATGTACTTGTGTTTTAAATAGAAAAAAAAAATATATATATATATATATATATTTTAAATAAAAATTTGTAATGATATCTTCACTTTTTCACATAGATAAGAAATGAAAAAAGGGTCAATATTATAAAGTTTATATTGACTACAAGTTTATGTATTGCTAATTAATTTTTCAATGCACATCAAATAATTGTCGCTAAAAAACCAAAATTTTGAACGATATGACAAAAAAATACAAATTTTCAATACAAATAGAATGCAAAAAATACACTTTTAGAGACTTTTTGTTAAAAAAAACATGTTAAATAAACTAATTTTTGGGAAAATATTAACAAAAAAAACTTAAGAAAATAGCATTTTTATTGAATTTTATGTCAAAAAATAATAGTAATCACATGTTTTTTGCAAAAAATAAGGATTCTTCTTATAAAATATCAAAGTCTAAACATTACAAGTAAAATTGATTAATAGATCGCAAAAATGAGCTTTGTTTGCAAGCATAACTTAAAGATCCTCAACAATATCAACTAATACATCTTCAACATCATCTAGAACATCATTGATGGCTTCTTCCGCAACATTTTCTACTTCATTTTGGTCATTGTCATATTCTAATGGATCTTTCATGTCTGCAAAACTTCCAAAGTGTCCCTTTCCAAACATTCCATATAATGGTGGTTGAGGTTCCTTTGCTTTTTTTTCCACACGTGATTCATTAAAATCCCCTTTCCTCAAACCAACATCTTGCTTCGCATCTGAAAGGAATTCAAGAGCGTTAATTCTTTGTTGAATAAATTTGCATTGCACTAGGTCTTTCTCAATGGCAATGCAATTTCTTCCTTTTGGTAGGAAACATGCTAGTGTTATACCTAACCATCAAGTACAAAAGAAATAAGTAAGAAAATTAGTATAAAGACATAAAAAGTAAAAAATTTAAATATTTAAATTTAAATTTGTATAATAAAACTTACCTCAACCTGAAAATAGATCCAAAACCCAATCTCCTTCATTTGATGGTGTCGCCCGGCCTGCCTCCAGCCTCCGGTTGGGCGGAGAGAAATTCTGAGAATCGCCCTCCGCCTAACCGGGGGTTGGAGGTAGGCTGGGCTACCCTCGACGACACCACCTGGTCGGCCTTCGCCCAGCCGGGGGAAATTCTCAAAATCGCCCTCCGCCCAGCCGAGGGTGATTCTCGGAATCACCCTCTGCCTAGCCGGGGGTGATTCTCGGAATCACCCTCCGCCCTGTCGGGGGCCGGAGGCAGGCTGGGCAACACCGTCGAGGGCTGCCCAGCCTGCCTCCGGCTCCTGGCTGGGCGAAGGCAGGTTGGGCAGCCCTCAATGGTGCCACCTGGCTGGCCTCTAGCCCCCGGCTAGGGGGAGGGAGATTCTTAGAATCACCCTCTGACCAGCTGGGGGCCGGAGGCAGGCTGGGCGGCACCGTCGAGGGCTGCCCAGCCTGCCTCCGGCCCCTAGCTGGGCGGAGGGCGATTTCGAGAATCGCCCTCCACCCAGCCACGGGTCGGAAGCAAGCTAGGCAACCCTTGATGATGCTACCCGGCCTGCTTCCTACCCCTGACTAGGCGGAGGGGGATTCTGAGAATCACCCCCAGCTGGGCGAAGGGAAATTCCGAGAATCACCCTCTGCCCAGCCCGGGGTGATTCTCGGAATCACCCTCTGCCCAGCCCGGGGTGATTCTCGGAATCACCCTCCGCCTAGCCGGAGGCCAGAGGCAGGCCGGGCAGCGCCATCGAGGGCTGCCCAACCGGGGGCCAGAGGCAAGCCGGGCAGCGCCGTCGAGGGCTGCCCAGCCTACCTCTGGCCCCTGGCTAGGTGGAGGGAAATTACAAGGATAACCCCCGATTGGGAGGAGGGCGATTCCGAGACGCTGGGCGGAGGGTGATTCTCGGAATCACCCTCTGCCCAGCCGAGGGTGATTCTCGGAATCGCCCTCCACCCAGCCAGGGGTGATTCTCATAATCGCCCTCCACCCAGCTAGGGGCCAGAGGTAGGCTGGGTAGTTCTCAACGGTGCCGCCCAGCCCCCGGCCGGGCGAAGTGTGATTCCGTGAATCTCCCTCCGCCTAGCCGGGTGTAGGAGGCCAGCCGGGTGGTGCCTTCGAGGGCTGCCCAGCCTTCCTCTGCCCAGCTGGGGGCTAGAGGTACGCTGGGAAGCCCTCAATGGTGTCGCCTGGCCCCCTGTGGGGCGGAGGGTGATTCCGAGAATCACCCCTGACTGGGCGAAGGGTGATTCCGAGAATCACCCCCAGTTAGGCAGAGGATGATTCCGAGAATCCCCCTGTAATGTCACCAATTTTTAGCCTCAAGCTAAAATGGACATTATAGTTGCACATTTTATTTTTGTTAATAAAATGGGCAAGGAGACACCTTAGCCCCTTTTAGATGGAAAATAACTCCTAATGTGAAAAGGGGAGTGAATAAAGCAGCTGAAATAAACACCAAGGGTGTGAATGGAACCCAGCTCACTTGATTAGTCACCATTGACTAAAGTCAACAGCGCTGCCCAAGGAGGAAGAGGCTTCCTAGAGAAGCTGCGCATTTTTGGAGGGAAGACACTCATGTGAGGGTGGAAACCCTAATTGGTGGGACCCTGGTGGAGAAGAGTTCTCTCACTTTATATGGAGGAGATGGCAGCCCATTTTCATTATGCTATGTTTTAGATTTTAGACTTTGGGTCTACAAGAGCTTGCATCCCCGGGTTGTTTAGCAAGGTGATGATGCCCTCAGGCACTAGGGTGTTCTCGGTCAAGAATCCCTACCTCTTCCTCAAGGAAGGATGAGGATTGAGCTACATTTCCTCAATCCGGCATTGGCCACAGCTACATTCATCTTCTACAGCATTATCTCTACAGCAGAGAGGACATTGTGTTGCTGGGTGCAGCAAAGGAGGAACTCATGGAGTCTTCTTAGCTTGTTTTCTTCAGTGGTGGAGGGATCTATTAATTGGAGGAGCTATAAGGAGGATTCCTGAGCTTCATTTCAGATCTGTTGGCATGGACCAACATTCCATCATCTCCCACTGCGTAGTCCATGGAGGAAACTGTGTTATTTTATGGAGGCAGTGAGAGAGGGTTTCATAGAGCTCATCAAGAGTTTCTTTTGAGAAAAAGAGATCAGCCCTTTGTATTGGAGGCATTATCAGAGGAGGGAATTTACATACAGATCTGCCATAGCCTCATTCTCATTTTGTATCAGTTGCAGTGACAACTAGGTTGTCACATTTTAGGTTTCTCTGGCATTTCTAGCAATCTTCATAGATTGGCTAGAAATCTTGTATATCAGCCCATTTCTCTGTTATTGGGATATTTCTTGTATTCCTTCATCCACATATGTATTTATTCATATTCAGCAGCTTATGCCTTCATGTACACTGCGCAGTTGCAGCTACTTCGGCATTTTGTGGAGTTGCAGCTACTCTTGTATTTCACTGCTTATTCATTGGAGGTTTGCTCTTAGAGTTTGACTGGCTTGTCCCTCAACTATTTCTTGTATATTTCTGCTGATATATCATAATATAATGATGGCTGTAGAATTTCTCTCTCATGATGTATTCAGATTTGTGGAGTTCATGTTCATGTTCATATATTGCTATAAGCTCTCTCATTTAGCATTGTTTTAGAGATCTAGTTTGGGGAGATCTAAATAACCCATCTAGATGTATTTATTTGAGCTCATACTCTGCATGGGAGTTGTATGAGATGTTATCTAGGGAATCCCAGCATTGGTATGTCTTATTTTTGTAGCAGCTTCCTTATACAGCGTCCTCAAGGACCCTGTAGCAGAAATTCCCGAGGTGGAATATTGCATATCCATAGGCAGAGTCTGAGAAGGGCCAGCTAGCCTCAGGATTTCTCCCTTCTTTAGAAGGAGTCATATCCTGTAAATGCCCCATCATTAAATCTCTGAAATGGAATTGCAGTGTCTCACTGAAGAAGGAAAAATGGAACATCTAAGATGTTCCCGATGGAGCAGCATGTTCCTGAAAAAGGGACATTACAATGGTATCAGAGCATGATCTTGGCTCAGCCTATGCCCAATATCTATTGCCATCAGAAAGAGGAGCTTCTCTCCAAGGAGAGGATATTGACAGAGGAAACAAGCAAAAGGAATGAAGGGAGAGGAGGTTTCCCTTCTTCTTTTCCAGACCATTGAGCACACCATTGAAGATCTGATAAACGGGGAAAATTTTGGAGAAATTTTCTGAAAAGGGTTTGAGGATGGAGCAAGCCCTAGCTATTTTCATGGAGGGTGTGAGCATTGAGCCTCACATGCAGATCCACAACGTAGTACATTTCCCACAGCTACTGCAAGAAGGACGGATGAAAGGAGATGAAGCCTTTGGAGGAGCAACGCTGCAACTCAAAGGTATGATTCATGATAATTTATTTCAGAGTTCTATTTCATGTTCTCATGCAAATGAGAGATCATATGTTGCAGTCACAAAGGGTTTTTCAAAGGGGATCAATGAAAACCAATGTGAAACATGGTGTGACAAATCTACAAACACTTTGCATGCATGAGGGGAACCATGAAACAAAGATCATTCCATCTTTCTAGAGGGGAAGAAATCAGGAGAATGACCTGCTAGAGGCAAGACCCCCATTGTATGAAGGGCACTCTTCCATTTTTGAGGGTGTGGAGACATTTCTTTCAAGGGAAGGCCAAGGATCAAGGCCTCTCATTCAGGAGGAAACACACTCACGTGTTGGTAGGGAGGAGGTGCATACAACAATGCACCATTGGAAGAAGAAGAAAAGCAGAAGGATCAGCATGAAGGGATGATGGACATTCACCCCTATCTATTTTTAGATATTTTATTCACATGGGAGAAGGACTGCACTGCGAAGTAGAGAGAGAGGACCATTCATTCCTCTCATGTATTCAGTCCACTTCCTATCTTGATGTCTCACTTTTGGAGGCTTTCCATTTGGGAGGTCACATGATCCAGAGATGATGAGAGGCATCATGATTTTTGGTTCACCACTCTTGGATTTCGGAGAGGTGGAGACATTAGAGGACTCCATTACAACATAGAGAGTTTGGGGATGAGCTCATGGAGGAGGGTTACACACTCTCAGTTTCAGTACCACCCATTCTCATCAGTTTCACTGCGCAGACAGAGTTGTTGTATGGATGGAGGATAGCATCTTCATGATGCAGGATGGCTGCTCCTTGCATTTGGTGAGAGAGAGGTTACTTCCTTTGGGGAAAAACTCTTTCATACTTTGGAGTAGATGGAGGCCACTCATGCTTACTTGGCCCAAGATCGAGAGATTGTTTGGAGGTGATAGTCTCTCATGGGAGGCTTACTTTCAGAGATCATCATTTCTTTGAGCATGAGCAGCTGCACAATGGCATGGCAGCAACTTGGAGGATGACTTTGACATGAGGGGATGTCAAGGTAGCAGGCAGCAACGTGATGGAGCACTTTATTGCAGATTACCAGCGCTATCTATGTGGAGTATTGATCCATGTTGGAGGACTCAACTTCTGGTTGAGAGGTCCCAGGATCTTGGTGCATGCATGATTCTTGGATGGCCTTGATGGAGATGGCAGACACTTAGTGGATGACATGATCATATATCATCATGGCAGACTCTTCTTGACTATAATTTCTAGTCTCAAGGAGAAACTTTTGCATGCAGCACATGCGGACTTCCTAGCTATGCACTTGGATGCATACTCTGCTTTGCTAGAGGAGTTCACTTTGAAGGGCATTCATCATGATCTTCATCAGCATATGGATAGATGCATAGCCCGATTGTTTTTGGAGAGGTTGGCACAATCATTCCCTTACTCATTGGAGGAGAGGGAGAGCATTCAGATGAGCCAATTCTGCTCAAGGTCTCAAGTACATGGTAGAGAAGGTATCATTTCCCATTTTGTACCTCTTTACTTCATATGAGCAGCCTATTGTCTTAAGGAGGATCATCCCTTCTTGAATTTGATATGATGTACTTGCAGCTACTTGTAGCCTTGATTGTGGCTATTCTTATGATGGTTGTGGGGGAAGCCACATGCTTCTTGGTGTGCACCATTGGCACCAAATTGTATTTCATGCTTTCATCTTATGAGGAGATGTGGTGGCAGCAAACAAGTGGCTAGAAAAGCACTTGTTATTTTTTATTTTGAGGCAGGCCAAGGAGGCACTGCGCAGGTTCCATGAGTGGGATTTGGAACCACTCTCCGGTTTTCATTCAAAAACTTGATTTTATTGCATATTGCTCCATTGTATTTCTGATGTTTATACACTTATGAGGAGCATTATTTGGAAAGTTTTGTATGTACAGCCCATTGGGACCATGATTCTCCCCATTGTATATGTTTTATCTTGCAGGAGACACCATGGGCAAACCATGATTGCTACATTGCTACTTGTACCTTCTTGTGGGAGGGACCACTTGAAGAATTTGCAGAGGCATATCATGGCTGATTTTTCTTGATGGGGTAGCTTGGGCCATTCTTGGAGGCCATAATTTTCAGCCCAAATACAGAGGCAGCCCCATGCACACTTCAAATGGAGAAAGGGCCATCATGAAAACGCAAGCACACTCTCCATTCAGCCCCAACTCATTGCAGAAATCAAGGGTGAGATTTTCATTTGGAAGATTGCATGGATGAGAGGATCATAATTGGGAGCAGAATTTTCCCATGCATATCATCACTCCTACCTTAAGGAGGCCTTAGCACAGCAAGAATGATTCCACTACACCTTCTATCTTTCCATACTTGGGAGAGAGCATTGGAGGACAGCTTTATTGCAGCATATTTGAGCAGTGGTGGGACCATTGATAAGGAGTCCACAAGATAAGAAGGGGGAGAAGATTTTGTTCTCTTCATGCAGTTGCTTGAGGGAAAGCAACATGTAGGAGGGGAGGACTGTAATGTCCCCAATTTTTAGCCTCAAACTAAAATGGACATTATAGTTGCACATTTTATTTTTGTTAATAAAATGGGCAAGGAGACACCTTAGCTCCTTTTAGATGAAGAAATAACACTCCTAATGTGAAAGGGGAGTGAATAAAGCAGCTGAAATAAACACCAAGGGTGTGAATGGAACCCAACTCACTTGATTAGTCACCATTGAATAAAGTCAACAGCGCTGCCCAAGGAGGAAGAGGCTTCCTAGAGAAGCTGCGCAGTTTTGGAGGGAAGACACTCATGTGAGGGTGGAAACCCTAATTGATGGGACCATGGTGGAGAAGAGTTCTCTCACTTTATATGGAGGAGATGGCAGCCCATTTTCATTATGCTATGTTTTAGATTTCAGACTTTGGGTCTGCAAGAGCTTGCATCCCCGGGCTGTTTAGCAGGGTGATGGTGCCCTTGGGCACTAGGGTGTTCCCGATCGGGAATCCCTACCTCTTCCTCAAGGAAGGATGAGGATTGAGATACATTTCCTCAATATAGCATTGGCCACAGCTACATTCATCTTCTACAGTTTTATCTCTACAGCAGAGAGGACATTGTGTTGTTGGGTGCAGCAAAGGAGGAACTCATGGAGTCTTCTTAGCTTGTTTTCTTCAGTGGTGGAGGGATCTATTCATTGGAGGAGCTGCAAGGAAGATTATTGGGCTTCATTTTAGATCTGTTGGCATGGGCCAACATTTCATCATCTCCCACTGCGCATTCCATGGAGGAAACTGCGTTATTTTATGGAGGTAGTGAGAGAGGGTTTCATAGAGCTCATCAGGAGTTGCTTTTGAGACAAAGGGATCATCCCTTTGTATTGGAGGCATTATTAGAGGAGGGCATTTACATTACAGATCTGCCATAGCCTCATTCTCATTTTGTATCAATTGCAGTGACAACTAGGTTGTCACATTTTGGGTTTCTCCGGCATTTCTAGCAATCTTCATAGATTGGCTAGAAATCTTGTATTTCAGCCCATTTCTCTATTATTGGGATATTTCTTGTATTCCTTCAGCCACATATGTATTTATTCATATTCAGCAGCTTATGCCTTCATGTACACTGCACAGTTGCAGCTACTCTGGCATTTTGTGGAGTTGCAGCTACTCTTGTATTTCACTGCTTATTCATTGGAGGTTTGCTCTTAGAGTTTGACTGGCTTGTCCCTCAACTATTTCTTGTATATTTCTGCTGATATATCATAATATAATGATGGTTGTAGCATTTCCCTCTCATGATGTATTCCGAGTTGCAGAGTTCATGTTCATGTTCATATATTGTTGTAAGCTCTCTCATTGAGCATTGTTTTAGAGATCTAATTTGGGGAGATCTGAATAACCCATCTAGATGTATTTCTTTGAGCTCATATTCTGCATAGGAGTTGTATGAGATGTTATCTAAGTCATCCCAGCGTTGGTATGTCTTATTTTTGTAGCAGCATCATGATACAGCGTCCTCAAGGACCCTGTAGCAGAAATTCCCAAGGTGGAATATTGCATATCCATATGCAGAGTCTGAGAAAGGCCAGCTAGCCTCAGGATTTCTCCCTTCTTTAGAAGGAGTCATATCCTATAAATGCCCCATCAGTCAATCTCTGAAATGGACATGCAGTGTCTCACTAAAGAAGGAAAAATGGAACATCTAAGATGTTCCCGATGGAGCAGCATGTTCCTGAAAAAGGGACATTACACCCCCCCAGCTGGGCGGAGAGCGATTCCGAGAATCACCCCTGGCTGGGAAGAGGGTGATTCCGAGAATCACCCCCGGTTGGGCGAAGGACGATTCCGAGAATCACCCCTAGCTAGGCGGAGGGCGATTCCGAGAATCACCCCTAGCTAGGCGGAGGGCGATTCCGAGAATCACCCCCGGCTGGGCAGAGGGCGATTCCAAGAATCACCCCTGGCTGGGCGGAGGGCGATTCCGAGAATCACCCCCGGCTGGGCGGAGGGCGATTCCGAGAATCACCCTCCGCCCAACCAGTGGTGATTCTCAGAATCGCCCTCCGCCTAGCCGGGGGCCAGAGGCCGGCTGGGCAACACCGTTAAGGGCTACCCAGCCTGCCTCCGACCCCCGGCAGGAGGCAAATTATTTTTTTTTTAATTTTTTTTCAAACACAAACTATTTAAAAAAAAATATTTTTTTTTTTCAACAAAAACTATTATAATAAAAAAAAAATGTATTGTTTAATGTAAAAATAAAAAATTTAAAAAAAAAACAAAACAAAACTATTCAATTAAAATTTTAAAATATAAAAAAACAATAAAAACAAATTAAAAAATATGTTTTAAAAAAATAAACAAACAAATATAAAAAATATATATATATATTTTTAAATTAAAACAATTGTTATTTAAAATATAAAAAAACAATTAAAAAAAAAAAATTAAATATGTTTTAAAATGTAAACAAACATATATAAGAAGATTTTATTTTTTATTTTTTATTTTCTTAAAACTAAAACAATTATAATTTAAAATATAGAAAAACAATAAAAAATTTAAAAAAATATGTTTTTATATATAAATAAAAAAATATATGAATAATAAAATTTTTATTTACTTGTTCATTTTTAAAAATTGTTTAATTCATATAATTTCTCCATAATTTCAAGGTTCAAGTATCTTGAAAACTTAAGATTTAAAAACTTGAGATTTAAAAACTTGAGATTTACAACTTGTCATTAAGGTTTGTATGCGCTGCGAAATCTTATCTTTAATGTTATGGTTGAAAATAATTACAATTTTAGAGTTGTTTAGAGTCAAGATATTTTATGTTTAACAACATGGATAAAAATTGTTCGAAATGATATGCCCTTCAGACATGATTTTGTTTATATTTAACATCATCTATCAAAAATTTAGAATTTTACGATTTTTCAATGTCCTAATATGTTGTCTTTAATTCCATTGTTACAATGTGTCAAAAGTGCGACACAATGTTTTTTTTTGTTATTCCAGCATCAATTCGTTTTGTTTTGAGGGTGCTTTTTCAATCATTTTTTTAAGAAACAATTTCGTTTTTAGCATAATTTTATTAAAAAAGGTGAAATTTGACCTTGAGAAAAAAACAAATGCGTTTTGGAATACACACTTTTTGTTTTTGGGGCGTTTTTTCATGTTTTTGGAATATTTTTGGGCTAGAGTTCCCGTTTTGAGGTGATAGTTCCCATTTCATCGATAACATTGTTAAAGGTGGACACTTTGAAGAATGTTGCATATGCATTGACAAATTTTGAGAGAACTGAAAAATTTTCTTGGTGTAGAGAAACAATGGGCGTTGCAGGGCTGGACCATTGACTAATTTAGGCGTTGAAATGGAGCCATCACAACATCATATGTGTGCACCACTTTTATTTCAAGCATTTCATAATGCCATCAGACATTTATTCTAGCAGGCCCATGAGTCAAAGATGAGAGATGCATATCTCTAAATGTATGAGTATTTTAGTTCTTTGTCATTACAAAAGTCTCTACAATATTTTCATACTAAATTCTACCTCCCTTAACCATACCCTTTCATAGGAATCCATAGCGTACATGCATTAATCTTGAAACAACAAATATCAAATTCAACTAAAAGGAATTTGGTAGCAAATTCCTTTCAACTAGATTTGATATTTGTTGTTTCAAGACTAGTTTTTTTACCTTTTTAACTCTGATTGCTTGAATTACTTGGTTGTCATTGTAAGCATTCCTAGCTTAAGTATTTTCAAGAAATCCAGTTGGTTGTTAGTATACTCACTATTGCAATATTAAAAAATTATTGTGCATATTTATTTGATGAGCATGTGTCATACAAGGACACATTCCATGTTGTTGTTTTTGGAATCAACTTTCAACCACTATTGTTTTCATTCATTCATGCAACAATTTCATAAGAATAATCATGAGTAAGCATGAGTACATTGATAATGGTGGTTAATAGAAAGAGGCCATTCTTGTAATACTTCTCAATGGATACCCCATGTGGCATGGTATCCATTAGGTAACTTCACTATATTATTGAATTCATAGCAAGTAATAATTTTTATTTGCATACCATTTATGTAGTCATCATATAAAAAGAAATTGAATTAATCATCCTCCTGCTATGATGGTTCTCAAAAAATGGCATGTTAAACGAAATAACAACATTATAACTTCATCACATTATTCACATATTCATAAAATGTAGAACATACTTCATCCGAGCACTATCTAAGTTAGTGATTCTTCCTTCTTATGTTGTTTTCATAGTTGTCGTATCGTTGTTTAATTTGTTCAAGTGGACCTAGTGAGACCCTCTTGGCTGATCTGTTATCTTCTTCCACCCTATACTGTAAGTTATCGCATGCATAGGTTGGGTCTTGAACTTCAAGTTGGGTTTTAGTGAGATCTTCTCCATGAGCTTATTTATTTCCCACGCCGAATAAACCAAACCAATACCAAACGAATAAAGAAATAAAAAAGAAAAACTAAGAAAACCCACAACAACAACACGTGACAAACAATACAAAGGATGGCCATGCTCAAAGACAACAAAACAAAAACATGTAGTTAATGACACATGAATAAAACATCTCGATTTACAACACATCAAACATTCCATATTTTCTCCAACAAGGACACTTATTGCATGCATAATATTTTAATCAAAGGATTTCTCAAGGTCTACAACAACTTTAAGATCCAAAAAATCTTTCTTAATAGTTCAAGAGGACTTTGTAGTATTTTGGAAATCTTGTGGGGATGTTTCCTCATCTCTCTGTATTTTTGGTTGTTATTCCAGGTGTCTAAAATTTACATGATCTATTCTTCTTATGTGTTGTTACACACACAGTTGTTGGTTATATCAAGCATAAACATGTGAATTTGTTACCTTGTCATGCCAACATTGTTATGTAACTAGATAACAAAACATAAAATATAGATCAACAACTTGAAAATAAGCCTCTTCGAGGGGAAAACCTCCTTTTACATCACATAAATGAACAATTCTTGGATTATACAAATGACAAGACCTCCTTGGTATATATAGGAGTCTAAGGGTCATAATATAGTCAGGACCTACATAAAAATAATAGTGTAAGGGCACAATAATAACAATAGTGGGCTTTTATGGGGCACAACAATAACATTATGGGGGCTACATGGGGAAAAATAATAACAATATGGGGGCTACACTAGTATTATAGGGACCTAACATGCCCCTCTCCTTCAAAAAAGTATTCTTCCTCGATGCTTAAGTAGTTTTGGATGCTTATGTATAAAATACTCATTCGCCCATGTGGAATATTCAACAGGTAAGTTCTTCCACTTAATGAAATACCCTACAATTGATTGACTCCTTAGTTGTGTGGTTCTTGTTTCTATGACTGCTTCGAGCTCCAATATGATTTTTCCTTCCTCATCAAGTTATGGTAATATTGTTTGAACTATAATATTGTCACTTATAACCTTCTTTAAGCATAAAACATGGAAAAATGGTGTACTCGGGAACGTGCAAGCAACTCCAATTTGTATGCCATAGTATCAATATTTTGTAGCACCTGGTAAGGACCATATTACTTGGGTGATAGTTTATTATCCTTCTTATATTTCTTGAGGGACATTTGTTTATATGGTTGTAGTTGTAAAAAAACCCAATCGCCAACGTCAAAACTTCTTTTACTGTGATGTTGATATGCTTGTTGTTTCATTCGATTTTGCGCCAAAGTCAGGTTATCCTTTAAGAGTTGCAGAACTTTTTGTTGATGCTCAATGTGATCTTCCACTACTTGAACCTTCAAAATTTCTCTTAAAGAAAATGTGATGGACGGTCGATGATATCCATAAAGTACCATAAATGGGGGAATTTTTGCTACGATGTGGAAGGAAGTGCTATACAAGCATTCTGCCAAAGGTAACCATTTAAACCATTATGTTTGTTTATCATATACAAAATAATGAAGATATCCTTGCAAACATTTGTTCACTATCTCAGTTTTCTCGTCAGATTGCGGATGATAAGATGAGTTATGAGCTAACTGAGTACCAAGACAAGAAATAATTATGTCCAAAAAGTTCCAGTGAAAATGGGATCTACGTCACTTACAATAATCTTTGGGTTTCCATGTAGCTTTTAAATTGTTTCCATAAATGCAGTAACAATTATATTGGCTTTAAAAGGATGAGATAATGTACAAAAGTGTGCATACTTGGTAATTTTATCAACTACCACCATGATGACACTCTTTCCTTTAGACTTGGATAAACCTGTGACCAAATCCATGGAGACCTCCTCCAAAACTCACTTGGAATGGTTAAAGGTTAATAGACATGGAGTTTTAATTGTCTCAACTTTATTTTGTTGGCAAACCAAACATTCTACCACAAAATTCCGAATATCAGATTTAAGGTCGTCCCAAAAAAATCCTTCTTGACCCTGTGGTAAGTTTTTAGAAATATTGAATTCCCTCCTAAAGAAGAGGTGTGCAATTACAAAAGAATCTTTTGTTTGAGTTGAGAGTTCTTACATAGATATAGGAGATATTTGTACCATAATGAATCATTTTTCCAAATAAATGTATTAGATGTATTGGGATCTTGCACCAACTTTTTAATAAGTGCCCACACCTCTTCGTCATTCTTCCATTCATCCATTGCTTCAATTATCCAATCAGGTTGGATAATAGAAATTGCACAAGGCAATGCTTTTGTATCCTCACACCTTACTAATAGTGAATTTATAACAACATTTTTCTTCCCTTTTTTGTAGATGATTTCAAAATCATAACCCAACATCTTTGTGGCCCATTTTTGTTTGTCTTCTGAAGATAATATTTTCTCCAAAAATTATTTCAGACTATCATGATATGTTTTTACCTTGAAGTGTCTTCCCATTAGGTAAGGGCGCCATTTCTTCGAGGCATGTAGTATTGCCAACATTGCCTTCTCATAAATAGGTTTGTGTGAATACTTTCCCTTGATTATACGACTTTCAAACGCAATGGGTCTTCCTTCTTACATTAAAACAACACCAATTCCATTTTTTGAGGCATCACATTCCATAATAAAGGTTTTTGTGAAGTTTGGTGTAGCTAAGACTAGAGCTTTACACATTGCGTCTTTAAGATGTTCAAAGGCTTTAGTTGCTTCTGGAGTCCAAAAAAATGCATCTTTCTTCAGTAATGTTGTTAGAGGTGCTTCTATTTCCCCATAATTATTAACAAACTTGTGATAATACCCTATCAACCCAAGAAATCCTTGAAGATGATTTAGGGTTGTGGGTATTTTCCATTCCTTGATGGCTTTAATTTTTCTAGGGTCTACCTTAACACCCTCGTGATATACAATATGACCCAAATATTCCACCTCTTGTACCCCTAAAAAACATTTGGAGGTTTTTTCATACAATTGTTTCTCCAATATTTTAAGCACCTTGTCAACATGTTGAACATGATCTTTCCAAGATTTGTTGTAGATTAGTATATCATCAAAAAATACTAACATAAATTTTCTAAGAAAGGGTTTTAAAGTGGAATTCATCAAACCTTTAAATGTGTAAGGTGCATTAGTAAGGCAAAAGGCATGACAAAAAATTCATAATGACCTTCATGAGTTTTGAATGTTTTTTTTTGGAATGTCTTTTGTCTTCATTCTAATTTTATGATATTCGGAATGAAGATCCAACTTGGTGAAGTAAATTGCTCCATTTAATTGATCCAACAATTCATCAATGATAGGAATGGGAAATTTATCTTTAATAGTGTGCTCATTTAGCTCTCTACAATCTAGACACATACGCCATGATCCATCCTTCTAGTGCACCAATAATACTAGAAAAGAGAAAGAACTTTGGTTAGGTTGAATTATACATGCCTCTAGCATTTCACCAACCATACGTTCAATTTCAATCTTTTGGGCATAAGGATATCTATAAATCTACAATGAATAAAATTATGAATAAATACTACCCGAATAAAATTACAATGAATAAAATTATGGGTACTACCCGAATCAATCACTACTATTACCTTTTTATTCTTTATGCATCCTTTTATCCTGAGATTTTTTGGAGTGGTAATTCCTTCCAATGCATTACAAGATATTGTCATATTCATTTCTTCTTTCTCTGGGGTTGGTTCCTCGTGTATTTCCTCTTCTTTTGATTTTTCTTGTTCCTTTTCTTCCTTCTCTTCACAATATATGTAAAATAATTTCTTCTCTACACAATTATGACCTTTAGTGTATTTGTTATCACAATTGTAACCAAGCCCTAGTTTTTCTCTTTTTTCCTCTAGCTATTGTGGTTTCAACCTTGTAGGTGGTGGGAGGTTAGGAGCAACAATTCCTTTTTTATAGTTGTGAGTGGAAAAATTCCTTGTTTCTATAATTTTTCTTTCGACTTTTCTTGCCACACTGACTGCATTTTCCAATGAATTAGATTCCAAAAGGCGAACCTCATGTTGGATGTTATCCTTTAAAGTTCCTATGAAGATATCAATCATATGCTCCTTTGGAATATCAGTTAATTTGATATTCAATATTTGGAAGTCCTCAATGTGCTCCACAATTGAACCCTTTTGTTTGAGATTTATGAATTGGCTAAAGGAGGTATTACTCTTCGTATTCTCATAATGTGCTATCAATTTCTCCATAAAATTTGTCTAAGTGAAAATTGATTTACAAGAAAAAATGCATCGATATCACACAATTTGATTGGGTTCTAAATATAAAGATGCAATGTGTACCTTTTCTGTATGTGAAACATCGTGTAGAACATAGAATTGCTCCATCTGTAGTATCCATGTTACCAAATTCTTGCAATCAAACTTCCTCATATCAATATTTATAATATGGTTGATCTTCAGCCCTGAGTTAGAATCTCTAAAATCATGATTCACATTCCTTTTGTTCTAATCATGAGTTTCATGGACTATCTTGTCACCATTATGAATCTTTTCCTGTAACAATTTTGTCAAACTTTCCTTAAAACATTCCATGTCTACTTTTAAACCTTCCATATCCCATTTTAAACCATCCATGTCCCATTTTAAACCATCCACGTGTTGGGTGTGTTATATTCTTTCCATGACTAGTTCCACGTGATATTTTTATGTGTACCCAATAATAGTTGGGCGGACCTACCCATGGTTTTGCGCATGGGTTTTGCACATGGTTTTGGGTATGATGGTTTTCTTCCCATGGTATTTTGTAGATCTGGTCAAGGGAACTACAGTTATGATCTAATCCAGGGTTATGGATTTGGGTTTATGAATGCTTTGACATGTATACATATGTATTGTAACATTGAAATAAACATAATGAAAAATCAATCTGGTAGTCCTGGTTTTGGGATCCAGGGTAAATATTTATGTATATTTGTTTTATGTTCTCGTCATTGTATATTTTTTCTGTTTTACGAATTCATTTGCAGGTAATTACTGTACAGGGTTAAAACCTACACCACATTAACATTCATCATTCCCAATTCATTTTTTATTTCTCTTTGTGCAAGCGAAATGTGTTCCCACAATTTAGATATACAATGTTGTATTTCTTCTTCTTCATGTGTCGTACTAGAAATTTCTGAGAGATTAATGGGTGTAGAATTTTTTTTGTTTGGGAGGCATATTGGAACTGATTAATAATATATATGCTTCACTATGCCCTTTGAATCACTTCAAACTGATTTTTCAAATAAAAATTATGCAAATTTAAAAATACACACCTTTTATAACTTGATTTTTAGCTTGTTGATAAGGTTGATCTTCCAACTAGTGTATCTTATTTCCCCAAGATGACCTTATTATAGACTAGTTCAGTAGATCGAACTTTTCTGGGATGCCATGTGTCATTGCTTTAACCTTCGACCCTGAAAATGATACACAAGAAACTATAGTTCGTTCACTTTCAATCACTTTTTATAAAATTTAAGTCTGATGCACAAAGAAAATTTCTTGACAATTTTACTAGGAACTCTTGTTTAAGACATAATTATGGAGCATGCAGAAACCCTAAATTCCTTGGACCATATCTCCAAAACTATATTGAACCAAGATTTGAAATTTTTACACAACTTTCATCAAGATTTTGGCTCCACCTTGTCGAAATTTCAGCTTCTAAATACTTGGATTAAAAAATATATAACAAAAATTCCAAGATGACTTGTTTGAAGAAGTGAAACCCTAAGATCCAAAGCTCTGATACTAAATGTTATGTAACTAGATCACAAAACATGAGAAAATATATATCAACAACTTTAAAATAACCCTCTTCTAGGGGGAACCTCCTTTTACATCACATAAATGAATAATTCTTGGATGATACAAATGAGAAGGCCTCCTTAGTATATATAGGAGTCTAAAGGGCCATGATATAATGAGGGCATACATAACAATAATAATGTAAGTGCACAATAATAACAATAGTGAGCTTCTATGGGGCACAAAAACAACAATATGGGGGATAAATGGGGCCCAATAATAACAATATGGGGGTTTCACTAGTATTATAGGGAACAACCATGTATGCATGTCAATCTATGGCATGTTGATATGATGTTGTTGACACATCTAACACCCAAGTCAATTACATAAAAATAAAATACGTGTAAACATTTTATAGTCATGGAATATATATATATATATATATATATATATATATCTTTCAAGGTCAATCGGATCCAAGTGTTAAACCTAGCATAATTACATCAATTTATTATCTTGGTCTATTTGCAATATGCATGCTAAGGCTATTCACTAAATCTGATTTCAAGTTAATAAAAAATAATATAATAGGCATGAAAGCATACTCATAATATTAGTACTCATATCAACTATAAATCTAAAGAAATCCTACACATGCAATGGCTAAGATTTCATTTTAAATTATAATTGTGGGTTTCTTCAGGTCTAATGTTGGAGTACCTCAACTCTGATCACCTTGTATCAAGGGTCTAAACTTTATGATTCATGACCCATTTAGTATGATATTAAACCTGGGCTTTGATACCACTTATAAATGCTCCCTCCCACCCCCTTGTAATATCTTGAGTTGTGGAAGGTGTTACTTAATAACTTAACCTGGCCTCCAAATTTCATCATGAAGATGGGGTTACAAAAAATGATCATTTTTCAAAATATGCAAAATTGAATTCCGATATAGCTATCGTACCTAGCTCGATGAGATTTTTCCAATGATATAAATTTCTCCTCAAATTGACTTCCTGATCAAAAGTTATGCTTGTTAGAACTTTTTTTCTATTAAAGAAGACCAAGTTATCACCAAGGTGCCACGTGGCCTCCACCTGGTCCAAATGGCATCACCACGACAACTGTACGGGGTCCACCAATGCTAGGTTATTGTGATTCAAGATTACCCACATAAAAATATGGGGGCTAAATGGGGCCCAATAATAGCAATATGGAGGTTTCACTTGTATTATAGGGATCAAACATGTATGCATGTTGATCTATGGCATGTTGATATGATTTTGGTGACACATCTAACACCCATGTCAGTTACATAAAAATAAAAGAGATGTAAACATTTTATAGTCATGGCATATATCTGCAAAATTAAATTTTGATATATCTATCATACCTAGCTCGATGAGAATTTTCTAATGATATAAATTTCTCCGAAATATGAATTCCTTATCAAAATTTATGCTTGTTAGAACCTTTTTTTTATTAAAGAAGACCAAGTTATCACCAAGGCGCCACGTGGCCTCCACCTGGTCCAAATGGCATCACCACATCAACCGTATGGGGTCCACCAATGCTAGGTTATTTTGATTCAAGATTACCCACATAACAAATGAGTTTTTTATTAATATGGCCAAAGGATAAGATCTTTAAGTGAGGTGGAACCTCCAAGTCCATGTCATATCAGATTGGGTATTTCTCGGCTTCATTGTCCACATATTTGCAATGTTAAACCAGTGGTCGCAGGCCTACAGGCGTAGTCGGCCTACCCCAACACACCTCTCTTAGTATCGAGAAGACCTACCTCCTCTTTACTAACACCATTGATGGAATCTAGTGTTTGAAAGCTAAGATTTTGGTGGGGTACACCCTTAGGAAATTTCATGTCACAACTCAACTTCTTAGTTGCAGTCCCTTGCATATGAATTCGCAAGGGCCCTAAGGTCTTAACACTTGATTTTTGGTGGGGCCTACTCGGTACAAATCATATCGAATTGGCTATGCTCGACTATTCTACCCAACATCCTTCTAGGCTTGGTGACGCAATCATCTAATAACATGGTTCCACTAGTCTAGGTTCCGTCAATAAACTAATGCTTCCCTATGTAGTAGTTTCATCCAATATCTATCGAAGTTTGGTGGCTTGATATTTCAGTGGAAATATTCCATTGGTCAGTATTTCGATCCATGCCACAAAACCTCCTTTGTTGCAATTTGTTATTTATATTATATGCCCAACATTCTATTGGGTGTGCAATAGACCAGCGTTGGATATCAACCTACCCCATACTGCTCTATTTTATTTAACACGCCTATTTTGGTTAGACAAGGCTCTAGCATTAATTAGTTGGGATTGGACTCTGCAACATGTAAGTATGTATTGAGTCTTCCATCCACCGACCTGATAATTTATATGATGAACACATGGTTTGGATGTAGTTTAAAAACCAAGGGGGGTGACTACCTACATCCAACTTCCTGGGCTTTTACAAATCGAAGTGACTACATTTGAGACTTCAATTTGTATTGAATAACAAATGAAGAGACATCAATCGATTTTATGTAAGTTATGTGTAACCACCCCTCCCACATCTACCAAATTTCACCAGCATGTCGAGGTAAACATGAGAGGAAGAGCTACTATGACATGACCTGACCTCCTAGGTTCCATTAAGAAAGTGGGGTTGTCCATGGAAGACAAACTAACAACTCATAAATTCTATAGGGGCTACAGGTCACTCAGAGGCCAAGTAACCACTCCAGGTGGCCAAAACCTGAGTTGGACACCCTTTTCTATAACATGGGTCCATCAACCACACCCATATCAAGCCCTCTATGCAGTTGGAAGCCTCCAACCACATGCACAAGCCTGCATCCATGTGGATGCAACCAAAATTTCTCAGTTAGGAGCATGCAGTCCCGATATTTGAGCCTATATTCTAGGTCAACATCCTTACCACTGCCCAGAACTTCCTATAACTTCTCAGAATCAATAATGACATGGAAACAATGCTAGACATACAAATTCCAAGGAAAAACTTGACCTAGAATTCCTATAACATGACAGGAATTTCGTCAAACATATTGTTAATAAGTAAGCTATAGGTCATAAATTCATATATGATCTTACAAGTCTAAGATTTATCTGAGAATCATTGAGAATTCCTTATGCCCTCTCCACATAGCTGCAATGACACTTATTAGCCCAATCATCCATTAACCGATCAATATTTAAACGATTCATGACATGAACCATAGAAGATACGCATCACATAACATCATATAATAAAAAAATAACCAACATATAAACCATGATAACTCATTCATAATATCATAAACACGTCACCAATAAATATACATGAATCACAATAGAAGAATAGATCTTGTTAACATGGTAAATTACCAACCAAGTCAGGGACTTCCACGTAATACCCGACCATAGATTGGGATGAACCAAATCTCTCTTTCAGCTAATCACCCTTGTGTCATACTCTAAGCGTGAATGTGGGATCTCATGGAATAAACCAAATAGAACCAAAATAGGGATTTCAAAGGCCAAACCACCTCAACCCTTAACCAGTGATTCCACCTCATGGTCGGACATCACTAACACCAACTATATCAGTCTCTACCTAAGTTGTCCATGGCTACAAGAACTAGTAACTCAACCCACAAACTTCCAGGGTTCCATAGCATTTGTCCAACCAGCTCCAGGACTATTAACTCAACCTAGCAAGGTATTTAGAGTGTTTTTCCAACCTAGGCTCCATGACTAATAGCTCAACCCAAGTTATTCTAGGGCTTCCAGAGCATTTGTTCCAACCCACAACCATAAGGAATTACAAGCACCAACCAAAAAAAAAATCAATGTAAAAAACCCACAACACCATGGTTATCTAGGAAATGGAAATACTAGGCTAAAACCATCGTCAATTTAGGCAATCCTCCATGCCAATGATGGATCATAACCAATAATCACATGCATATACCATGCATCAAGGAAATCATACATGCAACTTGTTACCTGCAAAGAAATCGAGTTGTATATGTTGATCCACCTGTTCTCTTGCGCTTTCTTGCTTTCCTTTGTCTTCTTTCTCCAAATCCAATGAAAATTAGAGTGCTCCAAGAATGATCCAAGATTTCTCTGTGTGTAAGAGTGTGAAAGAGAGAAAATCTATGAGAGATCCAAGCTAAAACTAACAAAAGGTTGTAAACTAGTCCTCATAAGCCTTTTTATCATTGAGGCCCCTATTTTCTTCATTTTTCTTTCAATTTTGTCCGCATGAAATTTTTTGACCTTTCATCTCCCTTTTCTCCTATTTTCCTTTCATTTCATCAATAAAATGCCAATTATTGTCACTTTTCCTTTGTCAATACCTTTACTAATTTCCATATCCATTTATTAATCACCAGTGATCCCCATCGCTATGCTTTTCCCAACATTCATCTTGTAATACATGTCTCGTGACCTTGGTTATTATTTTTATTTATTTACATAGGAAATCAGCAAGGGGTTGTTACATTATGGCCCATGTGCATGATCATTGACCCTCAAAAATACAATATCGATAACAAAAAGGGGTCCAAATAACATGGGGTTCAGAATTGAGATAGAGGTGAGGTTCCAAAGGCTAAAATCATGTTGAAGGTGATGTTGTGCAGAGAAGCATGTATAGTAACTTCAGCTTTGTTGTCCTATTGCAGATTTTTCAATCTCGTTCACTAAGAGATGAACCATTAGTCATCTCAACATATATTCATCACTACTTAAAGAAAGCTACATTTTAACTTTAAAACCATGATAAATATTTGATTATTAAAACCATCACTTGTTTAGTTACAACAATAATATGAGCATATCTATAAGCCTTTAATTTTTCACAATATTCATGAACTGTGTAATTTTTGGCACAACCAAGTGTTCATTCACTTTATAATATACAAGATAACCTAAAATTCATGATGATGGCACTAAACTACATAGTTCAAACATACAATATATATTCATGGACACATAAAATAGTTAGTTAGTCTTTAGCATGATAGTGAGATTTAGGTAGTTTCTTGTGAACATACAAGATTATGCATAAATCAAAACACAACATGGAATACCACGGTCCATTTAAGGTTGTTAACATTACAAAACATTCCATATATTCATAGGTATATAAATTGAACTTGTAACTTGTACAATGACCTGCAATCAAGGTTGTGACAATGAAATTCCCTACTTCTTAAACTTATCAAATAATGAAGAGCTTATAAGAAGGAAACATGTCAATATTGAGTAATTTTCATGCCACCATTCATGACCATATCAACCAACATGTGATTCACTAAGATGGTAGTATCCACATGAACCAAGCATTCAATAACATTATGGATAAAAAATATAACTAGTCAACCATGATCATACAGATATTTAGACATTTTTCATGAATATAAAAATACTCTACATCATCCCATTAATATGTCAACATAGTTATTGTACATAAATAAAAAAATACATTAATCAATATACTTATCTGAGTGTATTTAATAGGAAGCTAAAGGAGGGATTTCCACTCTCCACCCAATGATAGACCAACTACACTGCAATCTCTCTTGCAGTTGACCACCCCCGAGCTAGATCCAAAGTTTGAGGGGATGTTTGCATAAGGGATAATTTCACACCAACGGAGAGGTCAAGTAGTCAGGAGATGGAGACCACTATTACAATGGTACATTAGCTCAACAACAAGCACTTAGTGTTCCATTCATTCACTAAGATTCACATAGGCCTAACAAGATTAGATGAGGGCTCAATTGTTTTAAACATAACCGCACGAGTCTTGACCCTGAATCACAAAGTACAACCTCAACGCTAACTTTAACGCTACCATAATTCCCAAAAAATCTTCCTAGATTACACTCTATTCTTCCTGGAGTATAAGGTTACTCAATTGAAGGAAAAATGTTGATTGAACTAGTATGAGCCATGGATGGTGACAGAGCTCTATTTGAGAGATAGTGCAAGAGGGCTAGTGTGAGATAGCTAGTGCTAGAGATGGTGTGATAGAGATCTGTGAGCAAAGGTGCGAGCATTCTCCCAATTGAATCAACATGAGTGATTGAGAGATGGTTGTTGGGTCTCCAAAATGTCATTAATTTCACCCTCTTTTATTTCATTTTGCTTCATAATTTTCCATATTCTGCAACTCCATAACCATGCACTAGACCATCTTCATGATCAAATATGGGCTTATACATATGATTTGCCCATACATTTATTTTGGTACTTGGAGAGAATTTATGGTCTCCAAAATTTCATTCATTTCACCCTATTTTATTTCATTTTGCTTCAGAATTTGACATATTCCACAACTCCATAACCATGCACTAAGACCATCTTCTTGATCAAATATGGGTTTAGACATGATTTTCCAATACTTTTATTTTGGTACTTTTAGAGAATTTATGGTTAAATATTATAAAAATAACGTGAATTCACTTATATATAAAAGTTGGATGAGTTTTTTGACATGTGTATGCATATTTGAAGATTCCAGGACAGTCACGGTTTGGCGTCCAAGACTCAAATTCGAATTTCCTATTCAAGCTCTTGAATATTTGAGGAATATTTGAGATCATTGGTCAAGCACAATTCTTGGAGAAAAATCATGGAAGTTTTCATAAGCATCTCCTATCAAAGCTAGGAGATATTTGTGAGAGGATATGAAGAGATGTTAATTTCTAGTGTCAACACATGGTTGTAACCACATGAGATATTTGTTCTAGGAGAGATTTGTGGATCTGCATTTGTGAGTTAGTTATCTTACATTTTGTATAGATAGGAGTGCCTACTCCTATCAAAAGGTGTGAAAAGTTTGGAAGTTATGCTCATGCTTTAATTTAGATTTTTGGATGTTAAGGATTGTAAATATGCTTATGCTTGATGTAATGAATGCCATTGTAGTTCACTTTGATATGGTTGGTGTTTAATCAATAGTTTTCTCAACTTTCCACTTTTCATGCACTTTTGGATGGCCACCTAATCAGTATGGGATGTATTCTAATGTTTCATTTTGTTAGTTTCTTTATGTTCATTTTAAGTCTTTTGATTGGATGGATTGTTTACATTCTTTCATGCTCATTCCATTTATGTTCTTTTGTGGGTTAACGTTAATGTTCTCATTTCATAGATTCATTGGTTTTCAATTTTTTTGATAGATACTCATGTATGATTCTAATTTTACAATGCACACATTAGTAATTTCAATTTATCTCTCATTGGTTTCAGAATAGGTTGCCTTTAAATTTCATAGATTACGAATTCGATGCTTTCTTAGTATAGGATTTGTTGCTTTCTAGATTAAATTTACTCTCAAGTCTTTACTTTCCAGTCATTAAAATAGATTTACTTTCCTATTGATAAAGATAGATTTACTTTCATGTCATTAGAATAGATTTACTTTGTCAATATGGTAAGTTTACTTTCATGTCAATTGTCATTTCGATTTTATAGATTAAATTATTTCTTTCCAAGTTCAGAATTTGAGAAAAAAGAAAGTGTGTGCATTCTCATCTTACACATTTTTCATGAATATGTTTTCCATCATTTCAATAGATTAATTCACTCTTAAATTGAAAGTTTATTCCTAGAATATATTGTGCAAGTATACTTCGCAAGTTCATGAACCCTAGTTTGAAAATTTAATGGCAAGTAATTTAACTAACAATTAAATTACCCAACAATGGTCCTGCTTTAACCGACACAAGTGATAGATGGTATCAGTGTTATCTTCTCTTATCTACTGTGAGGGTGTCTATATGGGTCACCTTTTGCATCCCTTGGCACAATTTATAGGGCACATCCCCAGGCCTTATGGTTCCTTCACTTCCAAGTGTGCCTTTTCAGTCCGCAAGAGGAAAGAGAAAGGATGGGCACAGCCCAATCCGATTTGACCTTTCATAATATAACCATTAGCGAGGTCTGTTGACTCTAAATTATCCCCAATTGCATATCATTAAAAATTAGTTAAAATTTTGGCTTTTCCCAACCACAAAATGTTCCAACATTTAATTCAATAGGATATTAGTATGACTTTTCAGAGGCATCCAAGTGAAACCAACAATCTTCCCTCAAAGCAAGGAACTGCAAGGCCATCCAACCTTTAATTTTGTTAATTAATTAACAATTATTAGATATTTAATTATAGTTTCGGCTAGTCTTGTCTCTCTTCATGTTGGTGTGGTCGTCACAATACTATGTAAAATAACAGGGGTAAAACAACGGGATGTTACATCCACTTATGAAAAAAATAATAGCAAATTTGCATATTGTCAACATCTGGAACCCATACTCTTTTGATCAATTTTTCCAAACTAAAACAAATCATCGCAGTCTCAAATGTTTTTTTGGAGTAGTGACTTTCATCACTAGAGCAACATAAATGGGTTACAAAAATGTTTGGCTATGATTACGAGATCATATATAAAAAGGGAAAAGAGAATGTGGTAATTAATGTTCTTTCCAGAAAATATGAAGAGAGGAGTCATTTTACCATTCTCTTACATTGTTGTCGATTGGTTGACAGCAATTTGCTAGGAATGGTTCCAATATTCCAAGACTTCCAAACTAATCCACCAACTCCAACTGGGTTCTTAGGCATTTCTTGGCTTCACTTGTAAAAATGAGGAGCTATTTTTCAAGGCTACCTATACTTACTCCAAAATTCCAATTTTAAATCCATAGTGCTTTCAGAACTCCATTATTCACCAATAACATCCATTCAAGCTTTCATAAAACATATGAATGGATCAAACACTCACTTTTCTAGGATGTTACAAAAAAAAGGATATTCCCACTTTTATGGTTGAATATGATGTTTGTCATTGAAACATGGGTGAAACATTGAATACCTTGGGAAAACTCCAACATCCACCAACCCTGCTTGTTATATGAACCAATATCTCTATGTACTTTATTATAAGCCTAGCCAAATTTGGTAATACATCAATCATCATGGTGGTTGTTGATAAAATTTCCAAATGTGTCCATTCCTATTCCCCACAATATCCTTTTAAAGCTTCCACAATGGCCCAAGATTTCATGGACAATATCTTCAAACTACATGGGATGCCATAATTGATTGAAATTGATCGTGATCCTATTTCTACCAGTAACTTACGGTAATAATTATTCCTACTTACTCCAATGCAAACAGTTGAATCTTAGCACTACTTTTCATCCCCAAATTTTTGGTCAAATGGAATTTTTCAATTAGTGCTTGGAATATTATTTGATTTGTTTTATGTCATAATTATTGTCTTAATGGGTTTGGTGGTTACCACTAGATAAATTATGGTAAAATACAACTTATCATGGTGCCACAAGTGTGACTCCCTTTGAGGCAATTTAACATCAAAATCCACCATCAATCCTATCTTACCCACTGAGCATCTCCAAGGTGCAATAGGTAGACACAATTCTTATAGTTTAGGATTTTATGCATGCAAAGATTATTTGTCCATGGCCCATAACTACATGAAGTAACAAGTTATCAACATCGGTTCAAATGCCCTTTTGCTAAAGGTGATGAGGTGTTTCTTCAACTACAACCACATAAAGAAACTTCCCTTAAAGCTAACCATTGACATAAGCTTGCTCTAAAATTTCATGACCCTTATACAATTCTCTAATGCATTGCCACTATAGCTCAAATTATAGCTTCCTATTCACTAAAAATTTCCATCAAGTTTTTCATGTGTCTTTCTTAAGGAAAGTGATTAGATCTAATTGCACCATTCAAACCAATTTACTAGAATTGGATGAAGAAGTTTCTATTTGGTTGTATCCCAAAGTAGTCTTGGGCCATCATGAGAGACATATCCGCTAGCACACATTTCAATAAGTTCTAATACAATGGAATGATACACTATGAAATGATGCCACCTGGAGTAACCAATATTCTGAAGCAATTTCCACATCTCAAGCCTTGAGGTCAAGGCTCTTATTTAAGTGGGAGGTTACATTTGGGTCTATTGGAATTCTAGTGATGCATAGACTAGAATAGTTTTTCACAATTGATAACTACTTTTTTTATGCAAATTACTTATTATACTTACTTTATTCAACAAGTAGGTATACATGAAAAAATTCAACCACTAATTCTTCAAAAAGAGAAATATATAGAGATCATAGTAGAAAATGAACAATAGACAATAAGAAAGAGACAAGAGACAACAATATTAGACTCATAGCCAAGGCAAAAACCCACATGGGGAAAACCCAAATTTTTTTCCTTATGAGAGAGAATTTTTCCATCAATAGTACATATAAATGATCCAATAAATCCAAAGTAACCAACAAAGATATACCCAAAAAAATTATTCATAAAATAGAGAGATATTCTACTTTATGTTCAATAGGATTATTTGCAAGAAGGTTGAAGTATAGGTTTTAGGTCATTGTAATATAAGGCCTAATGTACCACTATAATTTCCCATGACCTATGGAGAAGAGTATACCCAAAAGACCCACAGTCAACTTCAGAATAGTGTCATAAAGGGAGAGTGAGGCTCTTTACAATTCTTGGCCACAAAAGAGATAGTAAAACAAAGATATAAATGATCTAAAACCATTTTAGCAATGAAACCTTAAAGATAATTCAAATCGCATTCAAACTGAACTCTTGTAGTCTTCTTTGCATCTGAGATAGAAGGCCAAATCATATTGTGATTGTAGACCGAAAAGGAATGAGTTTGTGTGGTCGAAATGAGGATGCACAAGCTCTAATTTATGGGCATATTGAGTGGGATAATTAGCCCTAATGGGCCTACTTGAACACCTTCCATGCATCCAAATTATAGGCTTGTTTGAGCCGACTTCAAGTGATAAAAAATAATAATTTCTTCTTTGATGAAAAATGTCAACCAAATCTACAATATATTTCAACACTCCCTCTTACCTAGGGATGTCGGTTTTCATTCTCTCTCAAGATCCATCTTCCCGACCAATCCATAGGTCTCACAACCTGCAACCTAAGGAAGAGAACACAATACAAGTGTCTCTCTCACTTTCAAACTCAACATAAGGAAAGATACATAACATCCATCTCAAAGCATCTCTTGGGAAACAAGTCTCTTAGCACACAACCTACAGGAGGAATCATCAATACATCTCTCAGAAAATAATATTCTCTCGGCACACAACCTACACAAGGAATCATAAATACATCTCTCGGACAATAATTTCTCTCGGTACACAGCCTACAGAAGGAATAATTAATACATCTCATGGACAACAATGTCTCTTGGCACACAACCTACAAGATGAATCACCAACACATCTCCCAGACAACAATTTCTCTCGACATACATCCTATGGGAGGAATCCATCTATACATCTCTCGAACACCAATGCCTTTCGATATAAATCCTACTAGAGGAATCCATGTATAAATCTCTCAAAAAAAATGTCTCTCAGCACACAACTTATGAGAGATGTTCTATCCATGATGTTATGTAATCAATGCTCCTTCTCACTCAGATAGGGGTTCTCTTCATTATATTTTCTTCACATAAATATCAATAGCCAGTTCATCATAAAAATGTAGCCATGGTGAATTTCAAATAACATTTAATTGTTCATCCAACTTTAGTTGGGGCTTTTCTTAGAAGAAAACATTATCAGTAGCAGACCATAATCAAATCCAACAAATAATAAGTGGTGTCTCATATTAGAAAGCATCAGCAGACCATCATAAAATATCAAAGTCTTGTATTTTATTTAAATAATTCATTAGGAAGATATTGATGGACCAACAATCCATTGTGTCATGGATATCACTAGATTCATGCCTAAAAAACAACTCCCTCTTACAAAAAATTCCTTTGATCTTGTTTTCTCCATATTAGTATACAACATATCACAAGTCCTTTTATCGTATTATTCTTCATTCATTTCCAATGATTTCCAGACCTTGGAAGTATTCATTATGTACCTGAAATCCTCACTAGGAGGCTATGAAAGAACAATAACCACCAAGCAAGCCAAGAGATTCACAATGAAACAACCAATAGAAACAATCAAGATAATACTTATATTTTGAGAGTGTGTCAAATCCCTCTTAATCTTGGCCTTCCCATATCGAGTCAATATTATCACATCATCAAGGAATCCATACTATCATCAAGGATTTGACATCATTAACAAGGATTCCACGTCATCAACGAATCCATATCATCATTAAGGAGTCCATATTATCATTCTCATCAAGGAGTCTACATCATCATTGAATCATCACCATCATCAAGGAGTCTATGTCATCAACATTTACGTCGTCATCATCAAGGAGTCTGCATTTTCATCGAATCATCATAAAGGAGTCTATATCATCATCATCATCAATGAGTTTACATCGTAAACATCAAGGAGTCTACATTATCATTGAGTTTGTATCTTCATCATCATTGATTTTCATCATCAATGAATCCATGTCATCAATAAGTCCATATTATCAAGGAGTTTAGTCCAATTTATCATCAATGATTCCATCTCATCACCAAGTCCTCATTATCATCATTAACATCATTAACGAGTCCATATCCTCAATGAATATTCATTATCATCATCAACAATATCAGTGATTCCATGTCATCAATGAACCCATATTATCGTCATCCACATCATGGGCGAGTCCATGTCATCAATGAGTCCAAACCAACATCATCCAAATCATCATCATCAAATAGTAAGCATCAAGGAATTAGATAATCATCAAGGAGTCTAATCACATCATACATGTTATCACAGTAAACAAGGAGTACTTGTCATCATTAATAAGGAGTACATGTCTTCAACATCATAGATTATGCATCATTCATCATTAAAGAGTCAACACCAACATCCTCAATGAGTTCATATCATAATCGACATCAAAGAGTTCACATGGTCAAGAAGTTCATCTTCCACATCTTCAAGGAGTTTTCATCAACATCAGTGAAGAGTTCTCATTCACATTATCAAGGTGTTCACATCATCAAGGAATTCATCATTAATGAGTCCATGTCATAGAAATTCCATGATATCAACAATTCAACATCATTATCATTAATATCAACAATGAGATTATGAATCCACATCATCATTATTAACATCGTCAAGAAGATAGGGTTTCGAACAAAATCAGTTCTATGGTTTAGGTTCATTTTCCATCTCCAGCACCTACACCAATGTTAGTAATGATTAAAAGAATAAAATAAATATGAGATACTTATCTTTTGAGTTCATGAAAAATTCCTATTGAACTTCAATATTCTTGAATGAAACATGTTAATCAATTTAACCAAATGTAAAAACTTATTAAATAGAAGCAATCATGTCTAGGGTTTGGTTCATAAGCCCTAAGCATTCTTCTCCAAACTCTACCTAGGGTTTACAAAAATAATTCAATGTCAATAATAATTAAAACAATGAATGAGATACAACATACTTATATTTTTTTTTATCAAGATAGCTCCCTATTGAATCCAACCTTCGAACTTATTTTCAAGTAATTTAGATAGATGGAATGAGTATTAATATTTAGATAAACTTCTTCTATGCCTCCTCTTATAAGATCCCTCATTTATATCATTAACAAATGCATGACGTCTTTTACTTCTTTTACAATCATCATCCCTTTCATAGTCATCTCTTTGATTCCTTTGTTATAATTTTTTATTTTTTTTTACAAATTCAGTTACTATTTATACTCCAAAAAAGTGGGGATAAATATCACTGTTACATTTAAGTGAAGGAGTAGTGAAGCAGGGATGGGTCATGTGGAAAAATATTGTGCCTCATTTAAGATAACTATTACTACTATGTTTCATCTTTGATTCATGATAGATCCTAACAAACTGAAATAACATAAATGCAAATTTAAATGACATGATAATAGTTAAGGAGGATGGAGGACTGAAGACCAGTTCTTGCTGCTTTGATGACCATTTGAAGTGTCAGTGTTGCCTTGATTGTTGCCTGGATTGGCGTTGGGGACATTGTTGGAGCTTGAACTTGGATCAGATTTCTTGTCCAGCATGTAATGCAGGATTTGTAGGTATTATTCAATGTGAGCACAATGATTATTGGCTTCCCTCAGCTGCTCCTAGAGGTATTGTGATTGATGTTGAAGGAATCTGGTGTCTGCGTGATGTTTTTCCTCTATTATCCTCAACTATGCTCTTATCAGCTCCATCTCAACTTTTAGATCAGCACAGTGAAAAAAAAATTCGCTCCTTGTGATTTAAAAGAGAGGAAATGACAGAGCTACTGCGGTGTGAAGAATGGTTTGAGAAGGCAACAGGGGCACTGCTTGACAGTGAGGGGATACGAAATGTGCGTTGTTGGATGTAGGAAATATGAAGGCAGCACTACACTGATGGGAATCAAGTGATGAAGAGGAGTCAGGATCGCTGCGGGTGTAACCATGTTGCGTGAGAATAAATGAGACAAAGGGCCAACAAGAATAGTGGAGCATAGAACAACGAAGATCCAGTAATTCAGAGAGGGCATTATGCAGAAGAGCGGCAACAAGAAAGAGCCCGAGATGAAAAGGGCGGGGAAAGAAGATTCTCTGAGTCACTGAGCGAAGGGAAGCATCGAGATCGGAGGGCACTAAGCTATGGGATATGCACATATTGTGTTTCGTTGTGAAGATGAGAGCAAAATTTAAAGGGAAGGAGGGGGTAGCAGACAGACAGAGAGAAGAAGGAAGGTGGTATTCCCAGTAAGATAAGATCACAAGAGTAATGCGAAGATGGGTATGGGCATAGCAGGCCTGCCCTGACGAGATCCTGGAGGCATATATTATCGGGAATATTGAGATCACGTAGAGGAGAAAAATGATGGCAAAGGAGATAAGGAGATGTTACCTTGGGAAAGGAGTTGACCTGAGGGTTTGCAGCATGCATTGTTGGCTAATGAGTCAGCTTTCTTGTTGTTGGACCTGATAATATGATAGAATGAGAGGTCTCCAATATCCTTATTCAAGGTTTTACACCTTGTGATCAATCTACTACGAGCAATGTTGGGGGTCTGAGCTGAGTTTTTCATCATGTTGATGACTATTGCTAAATCACCAAAGACCATGACCCTTTGTATATTAAGTGTCTTTATTATTTGAAGGCCTTTCAACGGGGCATGTGTTTTTGCTCTATTGTTTGAAAATTGCCTTAACCCCCATTCGAAGGTAGCAATGATGTTGCCCTACCCATCCATAATGTAAACTCCCGCTCCTGCTATTCTTGGGTTTGCCTTTGAGGCACCATCAAAGAAGAGCGTTGGCCTTTTGATTCCATCAAGCCACTCAATAAACTCTTTTTATTTGAGTCTGATCTTCCACTGATCGTTGTGGGAGAATTGGAAGACAGTAATTTTTTTGTACTTCGGAGGAGTGTCAAGGGCTCTTCCAAGGAGAATTATTTCTTTAGCTTGCAGATCATTGAGGTGGAGGTGACTTTTATTTTTGGAAAATATGGTCTCAATAGTGAGGCTCCATGCCTTACTCTGCACTTTCTTGATGCAAGGTTTATAATCTTGAAAGGTAGCCTTATTTCTCATAAGACATTTTCCACAGTAGAACATGGGGAAGAGTATCCCAAACTCTTTTGGCCACATTCTTCCTCTTTTTTCCCCAAGGGTAGCTCTTTTTCCAGTTCACAATCAGTTTAGAGACCGAGTTGTCTGCACCCATCTCAACCTGGAAGGTGTCCGTGAGGGAATTCCAACATTGTTTAGCAAAGGAGCACTCAAAAAAAAGGTGGAAGATCAATTTCTTGGCCATGAGGCAAAGGGGGCATCTAGATGCACCCTGGATGCCTTTTTTTTTAAGATGCCAGCTGTCAGGATCTTCCCTTTGATCAAGGTCTAGATAAAGATTTTAATATTTGGGAGCACTTCTAATTTCCAAACTTGTTTACAATTTTCTCGAGTGGGAAATTTCTCTATATGAAGAATCTCATACCCTACTTTTATAGTGTAGGATGATGCAGAAGGGTCCCATTTGAAACTGTCCTCTTTGTCTTTGAAAGAGGAGTTGTGCCATGGAGCATTCTTTTCAGAGAAGCTTTTTCATTATCAAGATGAGAAGGTAAGTTTGGAAAGGTCCAACCATTCCAGTTGTTGGTGCTCTCATCCCAACTGGATATTTGCTCCAGAGTATCAATCCCATGCTCTCGAAGGTATGTTTGGAGGAGCAAAGTGCTTGGGTTGTTTAAGAGAGGGGGATGGCCCATTATTTTTTCCTCCCAAATGTTTATGTTGTGACCTCCATGCAGAACTTTGGAGATGTTGTGGATGAAGGGAATGGATTTTTTGCAAAGAACCCAAATTCAAGAGAAAGGTCTGTTGGGGACAGCCTGTTCTAAGAGGTTTTGCCTTGTGGTAGAAAGGTATTTGGTTTCTAGCACTTGCTTCCACCAAGATTGTTGTCCAATAATAAGGCACCACACTATTTTCCCGCCAAAGGAAATGTTCAACAGTTTGGGTATGCGGATGGCAAGTCCACCATTTTCATAATTTTGAGTTACCTACCTCCATTTGACCAGATTGAACTTCTTCTTCTCAATTTTGCCACCTTTCCATAAGGATAGTCTTAGAGTTTCTTCCATTTTGTGCTAAATGCTAATGGGAGCCTGCAGCAATGAAAAATGATATAGAGGCAAGGCAGAAAGGACAACTTTTAAGAGGGTCATGCGCCCATCGATATTGAGCCATGAGGATCCCCATTGTTGGAATTTATTTTTCATCTTGTCGATGATGATGCTCCATACTTCAGTTCTCAATTTTCCTATGCTAACAGGTATCCCAAGATAATTAAAATGATTCCAATTCCACTTGTAAGGAACCCCAAATATTTGAGCAATATTATGGATAATGTTAATTGTTGCGTTCCACCCATAAATGCAGATTTTATGGTAGTTTATTTTCCCTCCAGAGTAGTACATAAATTTGTCAAGTAGTGTTTTAAATCTCTTGGCTATAATGCTAGTGGCTCCTCCCAACAAGTGGGTATCATTAGCAAACTGAGAATGATTCATGTTTTTTACTCCATTTCTAAACTTGATACCTGTGATTAGTCCAACTCTGCGATTGTGATCCAAATCCCTGTTGAAATATTCTGCTATGAGAATGAAGAGAAAGGGAGATAAGGGGCAGCCCTGTCTTAGACCTCTAGAAGATTGGAAATAATTTCCAGGCCTTCCATTAACCAGAGGGGAGATCCAGGGGTTGGATATGCAAGCATAAATGAGGGATATGAAGTCTGCTTCAAATCCCATTTTCTGAAGAACAGAGAGGAGAAAGGAGTGCCTCACTCTGTTGAAGGTATTATCTAGATCAAGTTTCAAGATAAATCCCTTCTCCGATCTCATCATACTAGAGTGGATGGCTTCTTGGACCATTAGAATGGAATCAGTGATTTGCCTACAAGAGATGAAACCACCTTGATTTTTAGAGATAAGATTGGGGAGGAGGTATTTGATATGGGTGGCAAGCATTTTGGTGATGATTTTGTAAGATGAATTGCAAAGGGATATGGGCCTGCATCTGGAGAAGGTGGAGGGGCGTGTCTCTTTGGGAATGAGAGCAAGGAATGTTGAGTTTTTGAATCCCCCAATATTTTTTTTTCATTGAACCCATAGAATCATTTTGATGAGGTATTTTTTAATGACATCCCAGAAGGTCCGATAAAAGCTAATGGTAAATCCATATGAGCCTGGTGCTTTTTCAGAATGGAGAGTCCAGATTGCTTTGAGAATTTCAGCCTCTTTAATGTCCTTGGTTAAGGAGGAGTTAATCTCTTCAATAGTAATTTTATGCGTGTGAACCAAGAAATCACTATAGTCCTCCAACTCCATGGTTTCAGATAGAAGGCTTTTATAATGGCTATGAGCAGCTAATTTTATTTCCTCCTGCTCTGTGTGCATATTACCTTCTTCATTCGTTATGGTTGTAATATTGTTTCTAGACATTCTGACTATGGCTTGCTTGTGGAAAAATGAGGTGTTTTTATCCCCAGCTTGGAGCCATAGATTCCTCAATTTGAGTCTCCATTTTTCCCCTTCTTTTCTATTTGCGTTGTACAAGGTCCAGTAAACATCTTTTTCCTGATCGTGCTTTTCTTTGTTCACTCCTTGAATGTCAATCTCTTTTTGGATTTCTTCTAGCATTCTCTTGGTGTCTTGTTTGATTATGTCTGGTTCTCTATCGTGATAGCAGTGTGTGCATGCTTTAGCTTCGTCTCCCAGATGTGCATTAGAGAACCCTCTACATGATGCTCCCAAATGCTTTTAACTATGTGCCTAGCTTCAGGTATATCGCTCCAAAGCGGGCTGTAGAGAAAAGGGAGAGGCCCGAGGGAGGACTGTTCAACAAAGATAAGGGTGACAGGATAATGGTCTAATGCCGAGCATGGAAAAATGGTGGAAGTTACAATGGATAAGTGAGAGATGAGGGGAACAACAACTAAAAATTGATCAAGCCTTTCCATAATGTTCCCAGCCCCAATTCTCCATGTGAAACTTCGATTTTTTGGAATGATGTCCACCAGGTCGTGTTCTTGTATGATTTTTTCTAGCTATTCTCTTGAAGGATCCGAGTTGAAAGTACCCGCTCTTTTTCATTGGCATGCAGAACCAAATTCAGATCCCCACCAATGATGACATTGGCATTGTACTCACTTTAAATATCATCTTTTAAAGTGTTCCAACAAACTTCTTTGTCTTTGTAATGATTTGGACCATAAATATTGTACACTTTTATCACAACATCCTCATGCATGTTTTGTAATTTGACTTTAATCCAGTCATGAGCCTTTACAATTATCAGTTGTTTCCATGTATTCTAATTCCAGATATTGGTTATTCCTCCCGAAGCACCTATGGATTCCACCATGGTTCCCGTATAATTTCTGATTTTATTTATGATATTCCCAATTTCTTTTTCTCCTTGCTTGGTTTATTGCAAGAGGACTATGTCAGACTTTTCTTGTTTGAAGAGATATCTTAGGGCATTGTTTTTAGAGGAGTGCCCTAATACCCTACAGTTCCAAGTGAACACTTTCATTATTTCAGGAATGCAGGTTGATACCCTGTCTTCCCTCCTATTTCATGCTAATTGTGATATTTTCTATTAAGAACTCCAATGAAGGTTTATATTGGGTGATACGTTCTGAGAGAAATGTCTTTCTGAGCTGCTTCATCTCGATGGTGTTTGGCTTATTTTCTTCTAGGGCCTGCTTTTCTTAAGGTTTCCAAAACTGAGCCCAACTCCGTAGCTGCATTTCTGGTGACAATCCGAGCTGATGATGGTTCAACTGAGGAGGAAGGAGGACATGACTTTGAGGGGGAGGGCTGGAGAAGGGAATCAGGAGAGGGATATGGGATGGAAGGTTGAGGAGGGTCCTCTTCCAAAAAGGCCAAGGAGGAGAAGGGGTTGGAAGAGGTGAGGGGGAGATCAGAGGATTGAAGGCGGTTTGGAGAGGGTTCTGGATGAGGTTGAGTGTTGGGGCTAGCAGAATGGGAGGATGGATGGGCGGATGGAACACTAGTGTTTCTAGGATTTGGGTCAGACTTCTTCTTTTTCATAACTTCTCATTGTGTTTCAGGGTCAGTATTTTCAACCTCAATTACTTTTGTGCATCTAGTAGCGAAATTACCATATTCGTGGCATATCTTACACTTGAAGGGAAGTTTCTCATAGTCTATCTATTGGATATGAGTCCAGTTGTCCACCTTTAGCTTGATCGCCTTCGGAAGTCCTTTCCCCGGGTCTACCTCTACACAGATTCTTGCGCAAGCTTGCGTATTGTCCTTCTGCTCACTTCTTTCAATAAAATTACCAGCAGCATTCCCAATCGCTCTTACAGAATCATCCCCCCAGTAGTGAAGAGGAAGATGTGGAAGACGAACCCAAAATGGGATAGCATTGGGAACGTCGAGCTCGAAATCAAAGTATGGTGTCCATTTGTTTAGATAAATCCCTCTGGTATCCATGAAAAGTGGCCCGTTCCTGAAGATCGGGTCTTTTTCTTCTTTTGCCTCAAAGTGGAAGGTGTAAAAGCCCCTGCCACATGATCTGATAGATATTTTTTCTTTGATATTATCCACCCAATTGCATTCTACCCATTTAAGAACGGTCATCGACGAGGGCCAAATTCCTATGAATTGTCCAATGAGTCCTTTCTCTACGAGGGAGAGAGCAGCCATTCAAGGGATCACAGGAGGCATTGAGACTTCCTGTATCCTGTCTAATTTTTTAACGAACTTTGAGATTGTTGGTATCGGTTGAGGCGGATTCAATGAGTTGATCAATGTCGAGAATGTTGAAGCATGACCAGGAGGAGCGGCCGCCTCTAGGATGTCCTCCAGAGGGTCCATGCAGCTAGGATCGAGTAGCTAGAGCAAGTCGGGGCAGCTATGCAGGCTAGGTCTTCAACAGCAGCAGAGCGTTTAACCTTGTTGCAAGTAGAAATTTCCCTTGTTATAAATTAATTAACAGAGCAATGAAATACATAAAATATTATGGAAACATAAATACATAAACACATAAAATAAGAGAGACACAAATATACGTGGTTCACCCAATTTGGGCTACATCCACGAAGAAACAACCAGTCCTTCCTTTTATATTATCTAGCAAAATGAAGAGATACAACCTACAACAGATCCACTATAATTGATTATTCTCTCTCACAACGTCTCCTCTCTCTTTCTCAAAATAATAATACACAACCGCAATACAATCCCATCATAAAAACTGAGGGTTGAATTCTAGGGAAAAAAACACTAAATTAACATAACGTATACCATCAAATCATCTGCCTAATGATGGCTTGGATGACTACGAAATTAAAATATTTTACAGGAAATTTTTCATCTATTTTTAGCTTCAGGAGCACTACCCTTGAACCCCTTCTAGGGGTGGGGGGGCTCATGAAAGTCGTCGTTGTCCCTCCCCCCCCCCCCCGGACCCCCCCCAAATGACAAGTAAATGGGTGGTGTTGTCATCCTGTTAGGAACAAGGATCCAACATGGATGAAACAAACAAAAAAAACCTTTGAACAATCAGGAAGACAATCAGGCTCCACACCAAACATCCTTTGAGGACATTAAGTTTGATAATGACCATAAGCTTGAAAAAGAAAGCATTGAATATTGGAAAAATCTCTTTTATCTCTTTTATCTCTTTCATCTCTTCTATATATTTCATCTCTTCTATATCTTCTATATGGAGAGGGAGGAGGAGATCTTTTATGACAGGTAGAATCCTTTCATGAAGAATATTTAGGACCTTGTCTTTACCAACGCTTATTTGGAATTTGCCAAAAAATGGCTTTTTCTTCATGTTTCCCTTTTGCATGAGTTGAAAATGCTTCTATACTTGGATCTTTAATTTCCCTATAGAATATATTCTTGACTCCTCTTATGTGCATGCTACCCATAATTTTCAAAGGTTGGAGAGTTCTCTCTAGAGCTAATACATGAATAAAATGAGTCTCAAGATATAGGGAGACCACCTAAACCAATTACTTATGAGATACTTATTTGTCAATGGATTTGATTTTATCTCTAATTTGAGATATATTGACAAAATATGATGCCACTGTGTCATTCTTTGCCATCTTTATATTATGAAATTGACCTCTTATATTGATGGATTGATTTACATTATTGATGTTGTACAGTCCAATAATAACATCGTACATAGCCTTAGCGGACTTATGTTCAAAAATATAGGGAATCAAATTATCCCTAACATAATCCAAAAGAACACCTGTTGCCAAAATATCGTCTTTATGATACTTTTCATTTTTTTCAAATGAAGCTAGATACCGCCAATATATAGGGGGTCTCCTTGATGTGAAGTTCCAATTAGACCTCATATCGTTTGGAGGAGGAGCCCCATCTATAGTATTAGCCCAACTACCATAAATTAAGGTTTGTCTTGGTCTCAATGGATAACATAAGATATTATGCACACAACTTTTGAACAAACAAGTCATTTGACATTGTGAAACACCAATTTCAATGCGTAAAAGGAGGCCTTCATGAGAGGGGAGACAAGAGTGAGTCTCTAGAAGGAAAGTAATAGTACTATCCTAAGAGAGGAACATGAGAGCGAGGAAATATTCATTAGTTATCTAGCGAAATATTTCACATAGACACAATGATCATTAAAGAAAATACAACATACATTCAACAAGATGAGCACCAAAGCCAATGAAGGAGTTCATTTCTCTAGTACATATGAAAATAATATATACCACAAACATCCAAATAATATTATATAATATTCATGATACATGCATGAAAGTGTGTTGGCTCAATGAGCTTCAATTATTAAATGAAAGATCCATGTACACACTTATAATGGTGAGACACTAGCTCCAATAGTGGAACATTAAGTCACTTATTGCTTCTCCAAAAGAATTATCTTCTCTCTTATGCCAAGTTGAAGAATCAAAGGCTAAATCTCCAAATTCCAAGACTTCAAAATCACTTTACTTTCGTTATGAGGTTTATTTTATAACAAGAGGAATGACCTTTCATATCCCCCATGACTCTTGAGCAACCCTCATGACTCTTGGACTTCTAAATGACCTTTGAAATTAAATTTGACCCTTTTTTCCACATGTGACCTTTCATATTCCACATGTGACTCTTCGAATTCCACATATTTACATTTTATCATTTTCTTGAAAATACATCATTATAATCCACTTGATGATGTGACAAGACACGTGGACACACATGACAGTGTGATGACACTTGTACAAGCCATAACTTGGAAATGATGACATGGAGCTTCATGATGATTTGGCAATGCCAAGCTTCTCTTCTTGCTTATTTGTCTTCAATATTCATGATATATCTTCTTTGTTCTTCATCTTCACCCTTCAAACAGTCTTGGATCAACATCATGACCTTCTGAGTGGCATGGTCAAGGATCTCTCCATGTATCCATGATGGTTCTTCTTTGTAAGTGCTTCTTTGTTCTTCCTCTAGAATCACCTTGATATATTTAGTTGGTACACCTACCAATGAAGATAACTCATGGCAAGGAAAAATAAGTCTTGAAATCATCTATTCTATCTCTACCTTGCTCATGGAAGAAACTACTTGTGATAGGCATTTAAAAGGACTGAGAAGGAAGGCTTTTGATGAGGAGGGCTAAATTGAGCTTAAAAGTGGCTTGAGAAAGAACCATTTCTCATTAGAATTGCACCATTCACTATGAGGAGAGGCTCTTGAGGGTACAACATTGTGGGAAAATGCAAGGGATAGTGTGATGAGCTTTCTGACTAACATTGTGCCATGTGTTATGCTTAAGGGAGTAGGATACAATGAGAACATAGTTTGACTCAATAGTGGCTGAGAGGAGGCCCCATTTTTCTCTAGGACTGCGCCATGCGTTGAGGGAAGAGGTAGGACAAGCTTAAGCACAGAGGGGAAGTTTAGTGGACAGGACTTGAAGGCTTGTTGGCTAGAATTGTGCTATGTGTTTGGAAGGAAGGGGAGGCCTAAAGGGTAGGAAAATTTTTCTTCAAAAGTGGTTGAATGTTAATTATAAGTGTTCCATGTTCCCTAATCTAGCATATTTTTCTTCAACAGTTTATGAGCCCTGCACTCAGGAAGTCACACTGGAAGAGGAAATTGTGCATTTTTCTAAGGCAAGCAGAAAAAGGTAAGTCACCTTTCCTATGATATTATTACTGCATTGTGAGAGGGAAGAGACATTATATGGCATATTTTTCTTATGCATAAGGCCACTAGAAATATTCCATGTGCTATACAAGGCAGAATGCTCAAAACTCAATGAAGTGAATCAATACAATAAAAAGGGTTAGGTGATTATGATTTGAAGGTCCTCAATGTGCAACCCTAAGAGATGACCTTAAGAAATACTTACTAACAAGTCTAGGAGGGAGGGATATTTTCAATAAGGCTCTCAAATAGTTAGTGCTCATAACATGGGGAAGGATTGAATATTTCATAACTTTCATTGGGCAACAGGACCAAGAAGACCTAAAAAATTGCTAAGTGTTATATCAGTAGAGTAACAAAGGGAAAAGCATCTAAACAAGACTCAAACATGGATCACACACATGAATTCCATCAAAAAAATACAATGGAATTCATATCACTCATAAATAATAATCACAACTTTAAATGACAACAAAGAGACACTTATTTCTAAGTGTGACAATTTAAACGACACATTACGACACTTAGAATAAAAGTTGTGACACAAGTGTCGACTTTGATCAGGAAGTGTGCTACGTTGTAGGAATGTGTCTAGCACATATTATTATGATATATATGACCATCTGATGCAAAATACTTTCCTAGATATTCCTATAGTTATGTGCGAAGATGTGACACATACAAGAGAGAAAAACACTAAAAGTGACACATGTGACAGTAAGGAAAAGTAAGAACAACACTTGCAAAATGTAAATAAATTGAAACATACACACATAAAAGTGAAGATAACATGAAAAAACCACTTTTCAAAGTGAAAGAAAGCAAAAATTATAGTCTCAAAAATAAAAGCGACACTTATGAAAGCAAAGTTGTGCAAAGCAAAAGTTGGGAAAAAACATCGAAAAAAAAGTACAATTGCAGCCAAAGTGAGAGAGAGAGAGATTGTAAAATAATGTTGCACACTGAATTTTGATTGTCTAGGCTTGCATAAGAAATTTTTGATCATGCATTTATCAAGGACTGAGCATGTGATAGAAAGTGACTTTGACACTTTGAATCTGAGAAGAAAAATTGAGTGCTTAGCAAAACATTAATCGACCATGAAGTGACCATAGAGCAACAGATCCTAAGATCCTTAGTAGGCTCCAAAATTCAAGTGTAGGAAAATTTTGGAGGGTGTTGATCGTAGTGTCAACACTTGGTGACAAACTGGTATAAATCCAGTTTCTATGTTTAGGTCTTATCTTTAATTGCAAGATCACAGTCTTTCAGGAAGTATTGATTCATCGTGTAGATTACCTTGGCTTACCAATTTGACCCGATTATAGATATAGTTCATCGGTTAAACACATTCACAAAGCCTTACATATCACAATTTTTTAGACCTGGGAGAAGGGTGATATGTAATTGTGAGTTTAAGATGATCAAAGTTTGAGTTTTTCATCTTCGGTGTTGCTTCGCTGCAAGCAAGTTTGTTCAGTACCCCGACGAAGTCACTATAGGAACATAAGAATTACTTCATTTCCCGAGAGCCTGTTCAGTACCCTTATGAAGTTAGTTTCTTTACCTCTCTATGTCAGAATCCTTTATCTTCTTTCAACATTGATTTATTTATTTATTTTAAAGTGCTTAGGAACTTATTTATTTACTGGGGGCGGAAAAGGGATCCTGACTTATTAAGACCAGGGGAGGTTGTTCCTTCAAAGACAATAATATATACCTTTTATATTGATTTTATTGCTATTTATTTTCCCCTTTCCCTTCTCTACTTGACTGGATCAACATGTAAAACATTGTTCAATTACAAATCCAAGTTAAGGAATCAGAATCCTATAATAGATACAAGTGTCATGGTTCTGCTAAAGGATTTCCATTCAAATGGATTGTATATTCCATTCAGACATCATTGACTATAAAATATATTTAAACCCAAATAGAGAAGAGGTAAAAAATTATCCAAGAGTTGTTTGTCATCAAAAATTCCCTTTTCAAGCTTTTCCACATTGTCTTTTGAGCCGAAAAAGAGCAGTTTTCATGCAAAGTCTTATTAAACAAAACATGGAACAAAAGGCATAACAAAACCACGAAACAAAATCAAAAGTAAAAAGAAAATAGAGACTAATATTAAAAGAAAAATGTAAGACAAAAGTGAGAAAACAAAGGAAAGCCTAAAGAGAGAAGATGTAGGATGAGTGTGTAAGGGAAACTAGCATGCGACTAGATCTACTCCTAACCTAACTAGCTAGAAGGTTAGGGTTAAGTGTAATGAAATTTCCAATGTAACCACCGTATTTTTTCCTAAATTGCAATCACAAATATATAAACAATTAAAACCAATATAACATAATGTGCAACATAAAAGATAAGGACTTGAGTATCTTGCACAAAAGATAGAAGTTCTTGCTTACAAGCAGAAAGATGTGTTATAGCAATTAAATCTAACCAACTTGCAGCCTTAAATTTTCGATTATAACCATAATCAAACAAACCTCTGAAACTTCTTGTGAATGTATCCTCATTTGTGTATAAAGAAAGATCGAAGTGTATTATTAGTATAAGGGCTTGCTAAGTAAGATGTTTCTAACAAGTCATAGATTAGATCGTGAAATCCAAAAATATCCTCTTGTAAACCATGAAATCCTTGAGAGAATTAGTTTTCAATTAATGGAATGGAATCACGATGAGAATCTTGTAAGGGAAAATGAAGCTGATAATATTCAAAAGGCTTTCCAAGATAGTGAGGACCTGACATAACCATCAGTGAAGGTTGAAGTGCCTTACTTGCTTGACAAGGATTTGAATAGTAATATGATAAACCATAAATATCAGTCGATGAAAAACAACTATCATCCAATATACTGATGAGAAAATTATTAGTTGAATGAAGGTTACTAGAACCATCATTATGATCAAATGGACCAATTAAGACATAAGATTCTCGGTTAGTGGACAACAAAGATAGATTAGTTTGAACAACTTTACAAATTCTTTGATCAATAGAATCTTCCTCCTTGCATGTTGAATGTGACAAACCATTTCCTTGTAACTATTTACAATCATCGAAATAATTGAAAATGAATGTTAGTATAGCAAGCACATGAAACTAGTCAGGACACAATGGGTAAGCATGTGTATTAGATAGAGGAATTTGATTCGCTAAATAACTCAAGCGTTCACTAAGAATGAAAAGGATATCTGATTCCATGATGAAAATTATAAGCATCATAACATTCATAAGGAAAATTAGGAGTTGATTATTCTCAAATATATCTGATAGGTATGAATCCTTCGGATATGGATAATCTTTGAAATGATCAGCTTCATATTTTTGTGCATACATGAAAGGTATACACTCCAAACCCAAGTCTGATACAAGGGATCTGCATGAAGATGGACCAATGTAATCCTCAATCTGATAAAAAATTGAAACTTGAAAGTTAAAAGGGATATATCCAAAATATCGAAGATCTTAAAAAAAGGAATGTGCATCTAGTGAAACCATGCAAAGAAAATAATTTTGCGAGAAAATATAGATCTGACATAGTTCGGGGATCTCACTAGGATTGTGATAACATGAAATAACCATCAATGAAATTTGAAGTGCCTCGACTTCCTGACAAGTCCCAAATATTTGAAAAGTTGGGTAACTACCTTTTGAGAATGGAGTCAAATCACAAATTGCAAGTGGATAGTTATTGTTCATTAAATTAACCAAATCACTACTATCCAGATGGAAACTATCTACATCACTGATTTGATCAGATTTTACAGCCTTAACAAGTAGATTACCCAAGTCATAAAGTTCTTATAAATGCACATCTAAGGATGGATGGACTAGGAAAATCTCATGAGTAACCTGAACAGGAGAATTATCTTCATGCGAGACTGGAAATGATTAGGTATGGAATGGATACTTGATGAGTGGCTTATTTTCTTTTTCATCATGCATAACATCACTACCTTGTGTCAATCCAAAATTCAACGCATTTTATGATAAACTTGAAGAGAATGGAGTATCTTCTTCACAATTTAATGTGTTACAAATAGTAGAGCACAAGGGATAGTGAGGTGAAGAGAAAGTCTCCATAAGAATGTCTTCTTTGACTGAATTAAACTATAGATATAAATATTTGAAATCAAAATCTTCTTGAGAAATTGAAATATCAGCAGGTACACTTGGGCATTCATCATCATATACATCAATAGATTCATCATCATTAGAATGATGGTTGCCCGAGACTTTAGATTGAATAATAAAATTAGTTTCACTTGATTTATTATCAAGATGAATAGGTTCCAAATAATAAAAGGATAGAGAAACACCACCTTCACATAGATGAATTTGAAAAAGAGAAGAAGGGTTGAAAGAATCTTCACCTCTCTACTCCTCTACCTGTGAAATGTGACTACCTCGCACTTGATGACTTCTTGAATTGGCAAACTAAAAATCAGAAGAGTTTGAAAGATATCGATCAAGCAGATCAAGAGACAAGGGGTTATGAGAATATGATGATAGAGGGGGAGAATCATTTGTTGAAGAGGTCATGCTTTCAATAAAATAAGATTCAAGGTTGAGGTTATGAGTGTTAATATTATCTTGAAAATTCAAGGGGTCGATCTTCACCCTACATTCATTTTTTTATTGGATGATATCTCAGATAAATGGATCAGCAATCTGATTTACAAATTTCTCAATGCCAACATCAAAAGGAGGAGGATAATGATTAAAAGGAGTGGTAGATTGGTCCTTTGAAACTAGAGATGTGTCATGATCAATGAAAGTTGGGAGAGCACTACTAACCAAGGATTACGATTCAAATTGCTTCAAGGATATTTGAACCAAACGCTAAAACTTTTCTATAAAGAAATCCTAATTTGTATCTTCTTCATGAAACTCATAACACAAGCGAAGAAATATATTATCAAAATTATCTATTGATTCATTAGGCTTCATTCTTAATTGATTATACATTTTAAGGACATCCTGATAATCATATCGATCGAAGGCTTGATGAATCTCCTTAAGGAATTGATCAAATGAATGAATGGAATCAGAGGGTATGGCATGACACCATCAGTTAACTCAGTATTAAAGGGTGAGGAAGAAAATTATAAGAGAAACATCTCCACAATCGATTTAATAAAATTCACCAAAATAGAGAAAAATAGATATATGCTCAGGTATGGATATCTCACCTTCACCATCAAACTTTAATTGACAAAATTTATGAAGGGGTTCGTCGAGCATTAAAATTTGACCATTAGATCTATTAGAAAAACACCCTGGGAGTATGATTTGGGGATGATCCATTTAAGATAATATATTCAAATCAAACTCAATGGGTACAACTTGTCATTCGACCCTCCTTCTAGTGCTAGAATGTTTACAGTGCTAGATATCACCAACATACAAGGGGTCTCCCCAATGTGAAGACCCAATTAGACCACACATTGTTTGGAGTAGGAGCCCCATCCAGAGTATCGACCTGACCACTATAACTTAAGGTTTTCCTTGGCCTCAATGGATAACATAAGAGATCATTTACATAACATTTGAAAAAATAAGTAAGTTGACATTGTGAAACATAAATTTCAATGTGTAAAAGGAGGTCTTCACAGCAGGGGAGACAAGAGTGAATCTCTAGAAGGAAATTAACATTACTATCTTAAGAGAGGCACACGAGAGCAAGAAAATATTTGTTAGTTATGTAGTGAAATAGTTCACATAGACACAACTATCATTGAAGCAACTACAACACACATTCAACAAGATGAGCACCAAAGACAATTAATTAGTTCAATTCCTTTAGTACATATGAAAATAACATATATCAAAAACATCCAAATAATAGTCTTATAATATTCATGATACATGCATGAAAGTGTGTTGGATCAATGAGCTTCAATTTAAAGGTGAAAGATACAAGTACACAATTAAAATGGTGAGACACTAGTTCAAATAGTGGAACATTAAGTCACTCCTTGCTTCTCCAAAATAATGATGTTCTCTCCTATGTCGAGTTGAAGAAGCCAGGGCTAGCTCTCAAAATTCTAAGCCTCCAAAATCACTTTGCTTGAATTAAGAGGTTTATTTTATAACAAGAGGAATGAAATTTCATACCCCCCATGACTCTTGAGATACCCTCGTGACTCTTGGACTTCTAAATGACCTTTGAACTTATATTTGACTCTTTTTTCCACATGTGACTCTTCGAATTCCACATATTTACATTTTATCATTTTCTTGAAAATACATCATTATAATCCACATGATTATGTGGCAATGCCAAGCTGCTTTTCTTACTACTTTGTATTCAATATTCATGACATATTTTCTTTGTTCTTAATCTCCACCCTCCAAAGGGTCTTGGATAAACATCGGGACCTTCTGAGTTATCATGCAATGTATTCATTCAGTCATGTTCTGGGATCTCTCCATGTCTCCATGATTGTAATTATTTGTGCTTCTTATCTGCAAGTGCTTATTTTTTATTCCTTTTTGACATCTTCCTTGAGCATCACCTTTCCATGTTGACTTGGTACACCTACCAATGAAGATCACTCATGGAAAGGAAAAATCAGTCTTCAAATCATCTATCCTATCTCTCTCTTGTTCATGGATGAAACTGCTTGTGACGGTTCTGTGAAAGGACTGAGAAGGAAGGGCTTGATGAGGAGGGTGCAGTTCAGTTGAACAATGGCTTGTGAAAGCACCATTTTTCATTAGAATTGCGCCATGCACTATGAGGAGGGGTTCTTGAGGGTCTAGTGCAATGGTAAATTGCATGGGACAATGTGATGAGCTTGTTGACTAATACTGCGCCATGCACTATGCTTAAGGGAGTAGGGTACAATGAGGGTGCATTTTAACTCAGTATTGATTGAGAGGAGGCCTCACTATGCTCTACGATTTTTCCATGCACTGAGGGAAGAGGTAGGAAAAGCTTCAACACAGAGGGGGATTTTAGTGGACGGGAATTGAGGCTTGTTGATTAGAACTATGTTATGTGCTAGGAAGGAAGGGGAGGCCTAAAGGGTAAGCACAATTTTCTTCAACGGTGGTTGGTTTTTAATTAGAAGTGACCCCTATGCCTTAGGCTAGTGCAATTTTCTTTTAAAATGACTTAATTTTCATTAGACACATGTCATGTGCTTAGGAAGGCTCACTGGAAGAAGAAATTATGCATCTGACTAAGGCAAGAAATAGAAGGTAAGTCACTTTTCCTATGAGATGCTTAGCACACTGTTAGATGGAAGAAACCTTGTATGGTGCATTTTTCTTATGCAAAGGGTCACTTGAAATACTCCATGCACTATAGAAGGTTGAATGCTCAAAACTCAGTGTAGTGAGTCAGTGCAACAAAAAGGGTTAGGTGATTATGCTTTGAAGGTCCTCAATGTGAAACCATAGGAGATGGCCTTAATAAAAAATTACTGCACAAGTATAGGAGGGAGGGATATCATTCATAAGGCTCATTAATAGTTAGTTATCATCACCTGGGGAAGGATTGAAGCTTTCATAACTTGCACTGGGCAGTAGGACCAAGAAGTTCTCCAAAATGGCTAAGTGTGCGATCAATAGAGTAAGAAAGGGAAAAACATTCGAATAAGACTCAAACATGGATCACACACAAGAATTAAATCAATACAATTCAGGATAATTCATAGGACTCATTAATATCAATCACACCTTGAAACAATAGCAAAGTGATGCTTATTTATAATTGTGATAGTTGAAACGACACATTACGACACTTAGTATACAAGTTGCAAAACAAATGTCGATTGTGATATGGAAGTGCGCTAAGCTATAGGAATGTGTCTAGCACATATTATTATGATATATAGGACCATATAATGTATAAGAGTTTGCTAGAACTTCCTCCTGTGATGTGCGAAGGTGTGACACATACAAGAGTGAAAACAACTAAAAGCGACACCTATGACAGTAAGAAAAAGTGAAAATGACACTTGCAAAAGCTAAATAAATTGAAAGTGGCACATGCCAAAGCGAAGATAACATGAAAATTACACTTTTAAAAGTGAAATAAATAAAAAACGATAGTCGCAGACATAAAAGCAACACTTTTGAAGTGAAAGGTGCACAAAAGTGACAATTGGGAAAAATCACTGAAATAAAAGTACAATTGCAACCAACGTGAGAGAGAGAGTGTCAAACAATGTTGTGAATTGACTGTTGACTATCTAGGCTTGCATAAGAAATGTGCTCTCTTGCATTTATCAAAGAATAAACATGTGAGAGAAAGTGACTTTGATACTTAGAATCCAAGAAGAAGACTCGAGTGCTTAACAAAACATGAATTGACCATCAAGTGACCATAAAGTGATAGATTGTAAGATCCTCAGTAGCCTACAAAATTCAAGTGTAGGAAAAATTTTAGAGGGTGTTGATCACATCGTCAACACTTTCTTGCTTGATCATATGGTTCAATGACATTACTTGTGACAATTCCCGAGACTTTGTTCCTTTCAAGAATGATCTCAACTCTTTCCTTCCATGCCTTATAGTTAGTGGCTCCTTCAAGCTTGCTTCGGTCTTCATGAATGAAGAATTCATAGTGAAAATGTAGGATATAACCCAAAAACCTTTCAACTGCTCTTCAATATGTTTTTCAAGTGTTCTTAGAGTATTGTTAAGCTTATCTCTCTACTCTTTTCCTTCAGAGCTCTGATACCATGTTGAAATTCTAGTGATGCAAAGACTATAATAGTTTTTCACAATTGATGTCTACTTCTATTGATGCAAATTACTTCTTCTTACTTTAGTCAACAAGTAGCTATACATGTAAAAATTCAATTCTTCAACAAGAGTAGTATATACAGATCACAGTAGATAATGAACAATAAATAATAAGTTAGAGAGAAGAGACACCAATATTAGGCTCACATCCAAGGGAAAACCCCACATGGGGAAAACCCAAAATTATTTCCTTATAAGAGAGAGCCTAATTCCATCAATAGTACATCTTAATGATCTAATAAATCCAAGTAACCAACAAAGAGTCTGCATAAAATAGAGAGATATTCTACTTTATTTCCAATAGGATGATCTGCAAGAAAACCAAAGTATAGGCCCGAGGGCACTGTAATATAAGGCAAATGTCCCACTATAATTTCCCACGAGCTGTGGAGAAGAGTATACCCAAAAGACACACGATCGACTTCAGAATAGTGTCATAAAGGGAGAGTTAGGCTCTCTGCAATTCTCGACCACAAAATATATAGTAAAACAAAGATAGAAAGATACCAAACCATTGTAGCAACAAACCCTTAAAGATAATTCAAATTGTAGTCAAATTGAACTCTTGTAGTCTTCTTCACATCTGAAATAGAAGGTTGAATTGTATTGTGATTGCAGACCGAAAATGAATGAGCTTGTGTGGTTGAAATGAAGATACACAAGCTCTAATTTATAAGCGTCTTGAGTAGGATAATTAGCCCTAATGGGCCAACGTGAAGACCATCCATGGAACCAAATTATAGGGCTTGTTTGAGCTGACTTCAAGTGATAAAATAATAATAATAATAAATAAATAAATAATAATAATAATAAATAAAATAAAATTCTTTGATGAAAAATGTTGACCAAAGCTACAATATATTTCAACAGGGTCCTAGTCACCCTAACCCCTAATACATAAATTAATACATTTTTTTGTAAGAAATACCAGTATTGGTAAATAAGGTTGGCAGTATTGTGAATGCGACTCTTGTAAGAGGGCTTAATAGAAGGTTCCACCTACTAGAAAATTTCTCATCTAGAGTATTATAGGAGGTTAGAAAGTAGTATATATAAAGGTATAATCATTGTAAAAGTTGTCGTGGAGAATTGTTCTAACATATTTGTGCTCTATTGGAGGTTGCCCCCTCGAAGAGGCAAGTGAACATTGTGCTCTTTTTAATAAAAATATCTTTCATTTTAGCTCCAATATCATAATGCTTACTATCTGAATACTTTTTTGCTTACTAATTGGATGTTATTTTCTTTTAAGATTTGAATATTTTTATTGAGTGCACTACAACCACATCACAAAAAGTTACATATAGCATAAAATATAATGCTAAAAATGTCCAAAATTTTGAATTGGAGAATATTATATGTTAAATCCCTTATTATCTTCTTATTTCAAATAACTAATAATTGAATATATCTACAAGAAAGTTCCAAAGGCGCATTAACTACAAAAATTCCATCCAAATCTATCTTAATCATGCCTTTGAGTGAAAAAACATTATTTGATGCAATTATAATAAAGCTAATGGATAATGGGTTTGTGTTGGAAATTATGCCCACCACTAGTCGATACCTATGTTCTTTGAAAATCCTTATAGAATTTCCACTCTAATATAAATAAATTTGGATTTCTAATAATCACATAATCATATGGTGGTGATTTACTAGAGCATGAAATTTAATGTCAAAGCCCTAGCCTCGTGTACTCATACCTCCTTTATAGAAACCATCTTGGAACGAGAGGCACTCACTTCTATTAATCTAGTTAATGCATTAATTGGAGGTGTACTATTTACACAATGTAGAATGCAATAGCACTATTTGACTTCTGGACACTAATAACTCATGAAGGATTCTCTAATTGCTTGGAGTTCATAACCAACTTTGTTATCAACATTCAGTTGTCTACTCAAGAACCCATTATTAACACATTGATAATACTCCAGAGTGTGCACCACAATTTACCCAAGAGCTTATTATTAACTTAACATTCACCACCCTCGACATTATTGATGCTCAACAACTTCTTAACTTATTTACAAGAAAATAAATTGCAATGATCGTAGCTTTACCAATAAAATAAAATTGACTTTTGAACACGAAAAAATGTACCTCAATAAAAAAAAATTCCTTAGTCTCCTCGTGGGATGATCAAATGGTTGGCACAATTAGATATTATCCCCTCCACCTAGTTTCAAATCCCATGGGGGGGACATATTTGGCTCATTGTGATAAGGCTTAAGGAGTAGACTCCCCCACCATTGTGGAGTCTCAACTCTTGTTAAGTCATAAATAGATTTGGCTTGCAGGTTGTTGGATATACTCTTAGTGTTATAGTGACAACCACTAAGTTTGATCTTGGGCCTCATCCAAATTATTCCAATGAATTACCAATTCACCATGGCAAAAAAAAAAGAAAAAATAGGAGAAAGGAAAAAATAAAGAAAAAAAAATTCCTTAACTCTTTAGTAGTATAGTTTTGTAATTACATACTAAGAATTCATTATCTTGCCCGTCTTACGAACTATAAATTATTTTAATCAATTTGTCTTACAAATACTTGAAAATGTTTCCTTTTATTTGAAAAGATAAATCTCTTTACCAAACCTTGCAATACTTGGAACAATGACATAATCATATTTTTTGAAATGCAAGTAAAAAACATTACCATTCCTCTTTTTCCATCTCAATGTTATTTTATTACAATATTTATCTGGCAAGCCAAAAACCAAGGTTACGAATACTTGAAAAAAATTCAATAACCCGATGAAAAATACCTATAGAATAATGTTAAATTTATTATCTCTATTTATATTCCAAATAAACAACCAAGATAAGAAGATTAACATCACACATATAGGAAAACAACCTACTTTAAAAGAACATAAGATAAATATTACAATCTATATATACTCCTATTTTTATTTTCTTTTATTTTTTAACAGTAATGAAAATTTTGTATTAGATTAAAATTTGCTCATGGATCACAACAAGTACATCACAAAATACATCAACATAAATCTTAATCTTTCATACTATTTTTTCCTATCCAAAATCAAACTTGTCCTCTCGAGAAGCACATTATTTAGGCAGACAAAGAGGGGGGTTTGGAGGTGAATACCTTCTGATATAGCTGCAAAATGAAGCAAATTTACGATACATAAACGCCTAGTTTATAATGTAGTCTTTCATCTGGATATACTAGCCCAAATTGATGGGTTCATTCAAGTCTAAGCATTTGTTGTCCACGGGGCCATTGGTACTTATAGTATTAATTAAATTAGAGCTCAGGTTATCCACCAGACCTCTAATTTCTTCTACTTGCTATCAAAGGTAGCTCAATTCATCTTCTCACTTATCAACGTTGGCGCGGATTTCCATGAGGGTAGCCATTAGATTGGAGGTAGCGATGGATTCTACAATGTGTTTCAACTGAAGCTGGATAATATCTACTTGCAGTGTCCAATTTTTCATTAAGGTGGGTAATAACTACAAAGTTTCTTCCAGACATGTTGTGGATCCCCAAATATATAATTATCAATTCAAGAAAACTTGTGATCAAGTTGTCAACCACAGGATGATCACCCACCTCTAAGGCCATCACAATTGAAAAGATCACGACTGAGGTTGTGCTAAACCAGGTAACATTACCAGATAAATTTGCATTATTAAACAAGGAACATTGCTCTTAGTGAGAAACAATCTTAGGAGTAGAAATATCAGCGTATTAATCACATTCCTAGTCAGAACATTGAGCCAAAATTCTCAATAAGTAACTCAAACCATAACAGTAAATTTCATAGCATACAAACTGAATTCCAACAAAAAAACACACCCAAAGAGAAATAAATCCAACTTGATGCCACTTTGAATTAAATTTTTAGTCACAATCATGCCTCTAACTGCAAGTACTAATGTCTGAGCCACAATTATGGTGCCCTCATCTCCAATATGTCCTGTTAGCCACCTGTAAAATTTGTTATATCAAAAGGTGGCTAAGATTTTTTGAGCCTTCAAGGAACAAATTTTATTATTAAAAAGTGTTGGCTCTTGAAGACTCTTGAAGGCCTCATGCCTTTCCTCTGTCCAAAACTTCACTACTG
>CM076572.1:564321106-564498569 GCA_034641835.2 Pinus albicaulis
TTTTTACAGTAACGGTTATGGGATGATTATATTCAAGTTGGCTGGAATGCCAGAAATTTGATTACATTGAGGGTGTCTATATTCTGTTGCCCCTCATTGCTGGAATTTGGAATGCAGCTACCCTTTGAGAAATTTCTGCTTGCAGAGATAACTATATATTCAATTTCAGATATTTTCCCTAACTTGAAAATGCAAACAAATTGATTTAGGAGAAAGCAGTAATACATGAAAACAATCAGCTTATGGGATAGGTTCCCATGTTTCTTCTTCGCCTTTTAATTTGACCCCAACAGGAAGGAGGGCTGCTTTGTTGGCCTCCCTGTCCGCCTCTTTATTATTGTTTCTAAGCACATGATAGTAGTTCAGCTGTAGAAAGAAGTTTTCCAGTCCCTTGATTCTGGCAATCAGTCTTGCAAATTTAAGATCCGAAGCTGGAGAGTTTGAGATCATGGCATTTATGATGATTTGTGAATCTCCAATAATATTAGCTTCCCTTATATTTAAATCCTTGAGGAGCTTAATCCCTTGAAAGAGAGCTAAAGCTTCCACTTGGATGCTGGATGAATGGCCAAGTCCCTAAGCATAAGTTTGAATTTTTTCCCCAAATGGATTTACCACAATGCCTCCCGCACCAGCTTTGCCTGGATTGCCCTTTTCTGCCCCATCAAAGAAGAGAGAGTGTCTTGATTGAGATGAAATCCACTCTTGAAATTCAGTTTCAGCTTTTCTTAATTGCCAGGCTTTAGGAGGAGGAGCGTTACTCTCTGCTGTTTGGAATTGCAAATCAAGGGATGCCCCCCAGGAAATGTCCTGATGGCTGAGGTTGGAGTCGTCTTTTAAATCAGTCAAGCACTCTTTCAGTTGACATTTAATCTTGATTTCTAAAAAATTTTGATTCTGCTCAGCATTTCTGAAAATTCTTCTGTTTCTTTCAAGCCAGATCTGCCAGCAGATAATCTTTGGGAGGACAGCCCAAGCAAATTTGATGATCCGGTTTTTTGGAGGAGGACCAGGATACTTATACGCCCAGCCAGAGAAAATATTAGCAGTGGAACGAGGAAGCGAAATGCTTGGATCCAGGTTGTGAATGAGGGAGAACCAAATCTGCTTAGAGAAGCTGCAGTCTAGCATCAAGTGGACAGCGCTCTCTGCGTTTTCTTTACACAGAGAACATCTGGAAGGGCCATGGAATCCTTTCCTTTGCAGAATGTCGAACGTAAGAATTTTACCATGGCAAAGAAGCCAAGCAAAGAAATCGATTTTGGGCCATGAGGGTGTACGCCATGCACCATGCCAAGGTGCAGGATTGGGGGGAACGTGTGGTTTCTCGCTCAGTTTAGCATATCCCATGGAGACCACGTAGCCTTTAGCATTCAGCCCCCAACCTCTCGAGTCCCTTTTTCTTATATGCAAGGGCGCCAAACCATGAAGGAGACTGAGCAACAAGGTCCATTCGTTGAGAAAATGAGACGGCACAGCAAGACATTTCCATCCTGCCCAAACGGAATCATTCCACAACGAAATGTCCCACAACGTTCGGAGCCCCTCTCCCTCCATCCAGCAGCGCAACTCTCTAATGGGGGCCCTGTGTTCAATAGGATCCATGTTCATGATTATGTCTGTCCAGATGTTAATCTTTTTTCCGTTCCCCGGAATCCAAAAGGAGTGCGCATTGACAAGAGGGGCAGCTTTTGCAACCAATTTTAGGAAGGACGAATTCGGCTGATGGATTACTTTGTCCAAACATCTGGATCGAGGACCTCTGAAATATTTTTTCCAGAGAGCCAGCTGAGCCCATCCTGGCTTGGGCGCAATGATCTTCCAGATGACCTTTGCTGCCATAGCTATATTCTGCTGACACAGATTTTTAAAATTCAGACCACCCTCCCACAGAGGCTTTGAGATGATTTCCCAGTTGATAAGGGGAAGCTTGTTTTCATTTTGTTTGCCACCCTTCCAAAAAAACTTTCTGATGTACTCCTCCATTTTTCTTAAAATGCTTATCGGAGCGAGAAGCACGGCAAATTGGTAAAGAGGGAGACTAGAGAGCATAGATTTGATAAGGATCGATTTGCCAGCAGGGTTGAGCCAGGAGTATCCCCAGGCTTGAATCCTGTTCTTGAATTTTTCAAGTTGCGGAAGCCAGTCTTTGCTAACAGGCCGTTTATGATAAACAGGAAGGCCCAAGTATTTGAAAGAGGTCCAAGAATAAGAGGCTGCAAAGCCCAAACATCTAGAGATTGCAGAGAGCAACCTGGGCGAGGTGTTCCAGCTATAGATGTGGCATTTGTTTTTGTTTAATACACTGCCTGAGGCCTCGTAGAATTCATCCAGGACTGCTTTGAACTTGGAGGCAGAGGAGAGAGTGGCAGCTCCCAATAACAAAGTGTCATCTGCAAAAAGGGCATGGTTTATGTTTTTAACCCCTCTGGCCACGCACAAGCCGTTGATATCTTGGTTTTGCATATTTTTATCTAAAAGGAAGCTGAGGACAGAGGCTTGTATTACAAAGAGCAGAGGTGAGAGAGGGCACCCCTGCCTAAGCCCTCTCGAAGCTTTAAAAAAGTCGGTGGCTCTGCCATTTACTAGAGGAGCAATCCAAGGCTCTGATATGCAAGCCCGGGTCCATTTGATAAAATTTGCTCCAAACCCAAACTTGCTCATAACTTTTAGCAGAAATCTATGATTTACTCAATCAAAAGCATTAGCTAAGTCGAGTTTAAGAACCATACCTTGTTCTTTTCGCTGAAGACTTGAGTGGATTGCCTCTTGAACAAGGGTGAAGTTGTCCACAATCTGCCTTCCTTGGATGAAGCCTCCTTGGTTCTCCGGTATTATTTTAGGGAGAAAGAGCTTCAGCCTGTTTGCTATTACTTTAGTGATTATCTTGTACCCTGTATTGCATAAGGAGATCGGGCGGAATCTATTGAAGTTGTTGGCACCCTTCTCCTTGGGGATGAGGGCTAAAAAAGTTGAGTTTGTGCTTCCTCCAATTTTCTGTGCGTTTTGAGATTTTTGGATCATTTTGAGAAGATCCTTTGCTACAATCAGCCAACAAACTTGAAAGAATCTGGCAGAGAAGCCATCCGGGCCAGGAGCTTTGTCCGGATCCATGGAGTAGAGGGAATTTTTAACTTCTTCTATAGTGACTTTAGCCTCAAGGATCTCATTCATGCGAGGGGAGATTGAAGGTGGAACAATGTCGAGCAGATCTGAGTAATGATCCGGATCCGTGTCCTCATTATACAAATTTTGAAAATGGGAAAAGGCTGCTTTCTTGATGTCCTCAAATTCCTTGTGGGTTACGTTGTCCTCCTTGATCTCAGCAATAGTGTTGAAACATTTTCTGGCCTATGCTTGTTTATGGAAGAAAGAGGAGTTCTTGTCCCCTGCTTTGAGCCAGAGATTTCGAGACTTTAGTCTCCAGTATTCTTCTTCTGCTAAACAGGCCTTGTGGAAGCTCTGCTGAAGCCGAGCCTCTTGGTCTAGAAGCTCTTATGTGATGATTGCATTCTCCATTTGAGATTGATGGGAATCTAGGGAAGCTTTAATGGATTTTCTGTCTGAAGCAGGGTTGGGAAGGGTTTTGGCCCAACGTTTTAGGGCCCCTTTCACTCTTCTAAGCTTTTCCTCCCAGACAAAGAAAGGGGATCCTTTGACTGGCTAACCCCAACAGTCCTTGACTAAATGCATGAAATCTGGTTCCTTGACTGAGAGGGGACTAAATCTGAAGGGAATAGGCCCCAGATCAAGATGGGCCAGGAGATCGAGCTTGATGGGCTTGTGATCCGAGATGCTGTTAGTGAGAATACTCATTCTAGGTTCTAACCCTAGCAGTAGAAAGGAGCTTTGGATGAAAAACCTATCTAATCTGGCAGCAATATGACCTGGGCCAGCTATTTTGTTAGACCAAGAGTACTTACCGGTGGAAGGTTTGACATCCAGCAAATCCCAGTCCTGCATAAGGTCCTCCGCCCATTCCCTTGCCGGATCTCGAACTGCGCTGCCTCCTCTTTTTTCAGACGGGTGAAGAGTGAGGTTGAGATCTCTAGCAATGATTATATTTTCAAGGTTTGCCAGGTCTGCTTGTTGTCTTATAGAATCCCAGCAGTCCTTTTTTTCCCCAACATTGACAGGAGAGTATACATTAAAAAGACAAAAAGTTTCTTTGGATTCTAGATTCTGCATTTTTAGCATCAGCCAATGTGTGTTGGTAACTTCATGTATGGCTGCAAATTTGTTGGCGTTCCAAAGGGTGCCAATCCCCCCCGAGGCTCCCCGGGCTGAGATAGCTTTTGCTTCGCTTCTAAACCAGAGTTTCTTACTTGCATGCAGGAAGGCTGCGTCTTCCAGCTTGGTCTCCTGGATGAGAAGTATGTCTGGAGATTCTGTTCTTATTAAACTTCTAATGGCTTATTCCTTAACTTTGCTCCCCATACCTCTGCAATTCCAGGAGATGACCTTCATTATTTAGATTTCTGGTGGACTCCCTTGGAGCCTTGAGATTTATTTTTCGGTATTCTAGGCTTGAAGGCAAGCAGCTTTTCCAGTGTAGGCTGGCTGCCCTGTAGCTTGTCTTTGAAGGTCTCCTGCTCTCTTTTTTCCCTGTCAGTTTTGCGTCCTCTTGTGGATCTCCTTACTGGGGTTTGGGATTATCCTATTTCTCCTTCCTCCTCTGACTCTTCTGTTTCCTGTACTTCTTCTTCATCTTCTTGAGCCATGACTTTGGGGTCTTCAACCCTTGCTTCTTTGGGGGAACTTGAGGGAATGTCGTTACTTGGAGAGGCTTGTTTTTGGGTCTCGATCTCCTGAGTTGCTTCTGTTTGCTGGCTTAGAAGCACAAACTTGTTTTCTGATACTTTATTGGGAGGGGGGCGCTGGGCGTTGGCCTGAAGAGGGCCTTTCCCATGGGGTCCTCCTGATTTTTGTCCTTTGTGGTTGATCTTTGATCGTTTAACATGATTCCAGCCCTCTTCATTTCCTTTCTCTTGCTCTGCATTAGTTGGACAATTTCTGGCAAAGTGCCCATGAACATGACATTTCCTGCATTTAAATGGCAGCTGCTCATAGTCCAAGATCTGCACATGAGATCAGCTGCCAACCTTGATTTTGATTGCCTCTGGAAGACCCACCTCGAGATCTACTTCAACGCAGATCCTGGCACAGTCATATTGGTCCTTATTATTCGCCCGATCTATGAACTTCCCTAGGGTGTTGCCAATGTGCTTCAGAGAATCCCAGTTCCAGCAATGAACTGGGAGGTTCGGGAGCTGAACCCACACCGGTACAGCCTTGGGGACATCAACGGCTGGATCAAAGTCCGGTGTCCATTTGTTCAAGTAAAGACCCTGAGAGCCCATGAAGTACGGCCCGTTTTGGAAGATCAGATCTTTGTCTTCTTTGCACGAGAATTCGAAAAGGAAGTACCCACGTCCGAGAAAGTAAGATGCAACACTTTGCTTGATCAGAGGGGCCCAATTCCTGTTGACCCATTGTTCAGTAGTTTTCGGGGAAGGCCAAAGCCCCGTAAATTGGCCAATTAAACCCCGCTTAGCTAAAGACAAAGCAACTTGCATGGGGGTTTCTGGAGGCAGAGAGATCTCAGGAATATCATCAATCTTCTTAACGAATTTAGAGGCTTCGCTCTTTGTCTTCCGGGGCATTCCATCTAGGAGTTGGTTGAAAGCAGCGATACAAGGCGGCAAAGGGGGCTCCTTGGGGGAGCCCTGCGACTCCATAGTCGAGAGGCTGCTGCAGAGCAGCCACGCTGCAAAGAGGTCAGCGCGCTCAGTGGGTCTCAGAGCCGCGCAGAGGAGGGGATCTGGCCTTGGCAGGCTGCCGCAGAGGCGCCACGCAGGCCGCCGCAGAGGAACGCAGCGCGGGTTTCAGACCTAGCGCGCAGATCAATGCATATGATTGGATTGATTATTCCAAATTCATAGGTATTGTTATTCGCCTCACATGAATGAAATTGTTTCAAGATATGTAAAATGACGTTCCATGTGTGCTACTAACAAGGCAAGTAACATGAAATTGGGTTTGTACACTCCACTTCCTATTCCTTCTTGTCCTTGGGAAATTATTTCTATGGATTTTGTAGGGGGGCTACCAATTTCTAGGATAGGTCATGATTATCTATATGTTGTTATGGACCGCTTCAACAAAATGTGTGTGTCGATGCCATGTAAGAAACAAGTTACAGTTGAACAGACTGCAAAGATGTTCTTCCAAAATGTATGGGTTCACTTTGGGTTACCCACTTCTATTATTTATTATCAATATTCTCGATTTGTCAAGAAGTTTTGGTCAAGTTTATCTAAAATTATGGACATAAAGTTGAAGAAGAGCACTGCATTTCATACACAAATCAATGGCTAGATAGAAGTAGTGAACAAAACAATAGTGCATTTCCTTCAGGGATATTGTGGTAAGCATCCTAATCTTTGGAATGAGCATTTGCATTACATATAGCATGCCTACGATCATGCCAAGTACTCATCTACACAAGTATCTCCATTTGAAGCTTGTTTGGGTTACTTTCTAAAGTCTACTTTGGATTTCATCTTTGGTAAAGATATTGTAGTAGATGGACATAATGATGTGGACAAATCCAAACATTTTATTGAACAAATTAAGCCGGTGCATCAAAGAGTACAAGAACAAGTAGAGAAAAGCAAAGAAAAGTACAAAGCAAGACATGACAAGCATCAGGTTGATCATGATTTCCAAGTGGGAGATCAAGTTTGGTTTTACATCAACAAGGTGAAGGTAAAAGGCTCAATCCAATCAGATATGGTCCTTTCAAAATCCCGGAGAAGATTGGTAACAATGCTTTTTGATTAGATTTTCCACCTTACATGCAAATTTATTATGTTGTGAATGTGGAAAAATTGAGATTGTATGAGCCTCCAATGATTGATGATGAAGAAGAGAATGTTCAGATTCCATTTATTGAAGATTTTTCTCCTGGATATTTAAATGAGTTGCATGAAGACTCAATCCTTGACAGGAGGATAAGGATTTCACGTAGAGGCAATGTGGAGTATCTTCAAGTGGGGCTCAAAGGTACAAATCCAAGTAAATCAAGGTGGATTGAGATCGTGAAAGTGATGGAATTTACTTGCTGAGTAAAAACAGATTTTTGGTGATCCAAAAGCTTCCAATGGGGAGGAATTATCCAGGGGATAAAAAAAATATGCACAAAAATAAAAGTGTTTGAATTCTCCCAAAAATGGTGCCAAATCATAGATCTCGTCATTCTAATTCCAATGATGCTTGAATCGCCTCAATCCGCCATCATATGATAAAGTTATCACATTCTAAAGTTTTTGACAAACATATAAAAAGTCAACTTGGAGGGTTGACTTGTTTGGTTCCACTTCCTTAAGGTGACCTAGGAGGTTTAATCTCATCATAGTGGCCTCTCATCACATGTTTACCCTGGTCGACTAGTTAGCTTGGGTAAATATGGGAGGATGGTGTTACAAACTGGTATCAGAGCGAGGTTTGTTCTCTTTGGGTGATATATGATACCACAAAGTGGTATCAAAGCATGGTTCACCCCTTGGACTGGATGGGCGGTGTGTGTTGGTCGTGCATTCATGTCAATTGCATATGCGTTCCTTACGCTTGTGGTTTATGTGTTTGTTGCATATGCATGGCATTGGGCATAGTTGTAATGGTGTCTCCATGTGAAAGTTGATGGTGTTGTTGATTGGATGTGGTCATCATGAATGTATGTCGGTTATGCATTTTTTATGCATGTCAGTGTCTATAGGTTATTGTGCATGCATTGTTATGGTTATGTTTATGCATTCATAATAGGTTAGATATGCATTGCGAGATCAACGTACATAGTTATGTCATCATGATGTTGTTGATATGTTGGCTAAGATAGAGTAGAAGATGTAGACTATTAGAGCAATGTTGCAACACTAAACTTTGGGGTAAGAGCAGATCGTCATACACGTATTGTATGTTTTGCATGCAAGTATGTTATTTAATGGATTGTTATATGCATTAAGGTCATATACATGTTTGAAATTTTATTATTGTTGTGGTTACATGCATGGTAGATGCTAGTGAATCAGTGTGGTCATATGCACATGTGTTGAATAGTCATGAATGATAGTGTAACACCCTCCTCCCAAATTTACCCAAGTTAACTGGTCCATTGGGGTAAACATGTGATGAGAGGCTACTATAATCTGATTCAACCTCCCATGTACAGTGAAGGAAGTGGAACCGACACATCACAACCAATTTGACCTTCTACACATGCTATAGAACCCTCAAGAACCATCCAACCCTTCCAGGTGATCAACCCCTGAGACAACCTAGCATTTTACTGACCTAGAGCCTCAGTCTCTCCCATGACATGGGCGTGCATGTGACTGAGACCCTCCAGTCACTCTCACAACAAGGGCATGCAAGCAACTGGGTCTTTTTCAGCTATTTTTGAGCTTGCGATCCCGAATTCTGTGCCACTTTTTCAGGGTCAGGACTCAGGCCATTGCCCAGAAATCCATGAAACTTCCAAAAATGAAAAATAAAATCGAAACAATTATAAAAATGCAAATACTTGAACAAGGACTTTATTGGACCCCTACTAGCCATGACAAAAATTTTATCAAACATGTCACAAATATGCATTCTACAAGTTAAAACAAAAGATTTGAGCATAGTGGTCTCATACTTATCTAAGAATTTCTAAGAAGCATTGATGTATTGTCACATTAGTTGCATTATCATCTATTAGGTCATATATTCATTGTTCATTCATTTATAAATCAAAACATGATGAAATTCATACATCATTACTGTCATCAAACATACTCATAACCATCATAAAATCAACAAAAATGACAAGGATATAGCATCCATAAAATCCACATATAAACCAATACATTTGCACATAAAATATCAAGGGGAAGAAACTCTTATTAATGAATGAATAGGCCAACCAGGTTTGAGACTTCCACGTTCCACCCGACCATATAATGGCTAAACCAAATCTCTCTTCATCCAATCACCCCCGTGTCATATTCCAAGCATGAATGTGGGACTCATAACCAACCAAAAAAAAGCCAAATAAGCATGGATGCCACCGGATTTCTCCACCTACACCGTGAATAATTTTACCGCCTCCTAGTCTTTAGGCTTTACTTCAATCCACAGTCTGATCCTCAAAAGCCTTTTTATTAACAAGGCATCTCATTTCTCCAATTTTCCATTAATTTCCTTCATTTCCCCCTCATATGCAACCTGTGACCTTTCACCTCCCTTTCTCTTAATTTCAATTATTTTCATAAACAAATGCCAATAACAACCACTTTTCCTTTCCAAAGCCTTTGGCATTGCCTTTGCCAATTTACTTAGACATAATAAAACAAATGAACACCCGCACTAGGATGTTTTTTTCCAGCATTCAACTTGGAATAAGCGTCCCATAATCGTGGTTATTATTTTGCCTTTATTAACTTTCATTTACATGGAATTTTCACCAGGGCTATTTTAGAACCCTCCCCCTTGGGAGGACACTGTCCTCAGTGTTTAATGACACCTACAACCAACAAGACTGTTGAAAGCAAAACATACTGCCCATGGAGCTTTATAACTTATCTCATTGTAGTATTTACAATGATCAACCTGTTGAGAATCAATCCAACATGACAACATAATAATATAACAACCATAATGACATGACACCCATACCGCTTATTGGAGTTTTATAACACAACTCATTGTGGTATTTACATCCATATACATATTTACATATACCAAAACATCATACAAAAGCATATACCAAAAGCATATATCAAGGACATTCACTCAACCAATGAATAGAGAAGGATATATAGCCTACATCTGATCTACCATCTCCCATGTAGCTTCATCGAGTCCAAAGTGCTTCCATTGCACTTTAACCTGCTTGATTGCTCGGTTCCAGAGCATGAGAATATTTCTCTTCAATATACATTGAGGCTCCAACTATAATTCTCAATCTGGCTCCACCTACAATACAAACCAGTCAACCACATGATCGACATATTTAACATACTTCTCAAGCAATGACACATAGAAAACATCATGGAATTTCACTATTGGAGGAAGCATAAGTTGATAGGCTATTGGTCCAATCCTCTCAAGAATATTGAAAGGTTCACAAAATTGACGTGCCAACTTGGAACATGATCCAATCTGCAAGGAGCTCTTCTTGGGCTTGACGCACAAGTACACCTGTTCCCCAACCTAAAACTCCTTAAACAACATGTTATGGTTTGCATATTTTTTATGTATATATTGGGTTGCCTGTAGATTCTTTTTTATCACCTGCATTTCATGTTCCATTTCTGCCAAAATGTCTGGTCCAATCAATACCCTGTTCACCGGATCACTCCAACTGATGGGAGTATTACAACTCCACCCATACAATGACTCAAACATAATAATCCTTAGTGAATCTTAGTAACTATTGTTATAATCAAAATCAACCAATGGAAGGTACTCCTCCCATCTCCTTTACTAATGCATCACGTACATCCTCAACATGCCCTCCAATAACCCGTTGACTCTCTCTGTACGTCAATCTGTTTACAGATGATAAGTTGTGGTGAAGGCCAACTCTGTCCCCAAACCTGCGAACAACTCCTTCCAAAATTTGGAAGTGAACTTAACATCCTTGTCTGACACAATATTCTTCGGAACACCATGCAATTTGACCACATCTCTAGTGAATAGTTGTGCCACATCACTAGTTGAATATGTAGTCTTCATTGGAATGAAGTGTGCTACCTTAGTCAACGTGTCCACTACAACCATGATGGAATCATGTTGTCTAGATGTCTTCAGCAAACCTATAATGAAATCCATGGAAATGACCTCCCCCACTCTTGAATCAAAATCGACTGTATTAGTCCACCTGGATGCTTACACTATGTTTTTACCTGCTGACAGTCCAAACAGCTAGCCAAAAACTCTGCCACGTCCTTTTTCAAATTCGGCCAATCATAAAACTTCTTCACTGTTGTCAATGTATCTCGATATCTTGGGTGACCTGAATACAGTTTCGCATGAAACTCCCTTAAGATAATCTTATTGAGCTCACTATTGTCTGGCACATATATCCTATCCCTAAATCTAATCAAGCCATCACTACAATAAAAAATGACATTGGCGAGGGTCATGCCTATGACGAACCTTTAAGGTCCGTCACCAATGTCACATATGGTGACAGTCCTTCAAAAAGGGTTGTTGTAAGTGCATATAGTGACAGTCCTTTAAGGTTTGTCACCAAAGCCATTTTCAGTGACAATTTTGGTGAGGGTTGTTAAAGGCCTGTCACTAATTCTCTCTTTGGTGACACTTCCAATGACAATCTTTTATTGACCCGCACCAATGCTTTTTTTGGTTACTTTTGGTGACAGCCAAAAAATGTTCGTCATCATTGATCATTCCAATGAGTTTTTTAATGATGCTATGTGCATGTTACTATATTTTTTATCAAAAGATAACAATTTAAGACCATTGTTGTGGACTCTTTTTCATTATGTGTCCAAGGCCATATAGTGGTTAGAGTCGGTCAATTTTTTAATAAGTGATTAGAGTGTATCATTTCCCTCAAGTAATGAGAATGTAGTTTTCCTATGAGTCAATACATGATTCATACTTATTAGGTTTATTATCTAACAAATTCCCTTTAGATAAAGTTCCACTAGTGTGTGTAAAAACTATATTATTTAATACATAATCAATCTTTGTAAAATCTATTGATGAGAGAGATCTATCACTCCTCAACACTCTTGGAACATCTTAACATGCTTTGGCACACACTAATATTCCTTGATACCTCTCATGTCTTGGAACATATTTGTACCTATAACATCTTGCCATGACTAAGACACCGAAGCACATGTTGGCAAGCCCTATCATGGAATAACATTCTCTTAGCTTGTGTTGGCATGCCTTGTAGTCCCTAGCATGCCCTAGAACACTTTGGCATGCATTAACAAACATGAGAACTTGGCACACATTGGAACTTGGAATGTATTGGAACCTATTATTAGTGTGCCTAGCATGTCCCTTTTGAAAAAGATAAAGTCCTGACTTTTTAACCATCTTATGTGTTCATTTCCTTGTATTTTAGCTTGGTTCTTATTTTTGTTGCCTTTATACTCCTTGACACATATTGGCATACCCAGGAAACCTACACATCCTAGCATGCTTTAGCATCGTGCATGTCTTGGCACTATTTGGCACATGTTAACACACACTGGAACTCCCTAGCACACTCTGGAACTCCTTGACATGCCCTGATATTCCCTAGCATGCCTTACTAGTGCTTAAAATACATTTTCACTCCCTCCTTGGCATGTTAGCTAGCACTCATTGACACTCCCTCGCACACCCTTATATTCATTCACTTCCATGCATTTTAACTTAACGTTTCCTTGTGTTTGCCCTAGTACTCCATAACACTCCTCAACATACATTAGCACACTTTGGCACACCTTATCACTCTTTGACATGCCCTTCCACTTCATAACATGTTTATCACTCCCTAACACACATTGGCACTTGGCACGTGTTGATGCTTGGCAAGTATTAGCATCTCTAGCATTCATTAAGATGCCTTAGTATGCTTTGGCATGGTTTAATATTAAAGTTATTTGAGATCAATTATTGGAAAGTAGATGAGAAGTAACAAAGGATGATTTGGCACTTATAATGCACTAAAACTTGGCACTTGGCACCTATTTCCACCTAGTGTTGGTGTGCCTAGCATGCCCCTCCTGGAAAAGGTAAATTTATGACTTATTAAACCTCTTATGTGTTCATTTCCTTGTGGTTTAACTTGTTTCTCCTTTTTGTTTCCTTGATAGTCCCTGGCACATATTGCCACATGCACCCTTGCACATATTGGCATGCCTTAGCACTTGACACATCTTAGCATATTCGACATACCTTCGAAATATCTGGCACATGTTACAATTCCCTAGCATGCCTTGGCTCTCATGCCCTCACAACTAGCCTTACATTTTTTCATGACTTGGGAACCGAATCAAGTTCTAGCTACTACAGTTCATGTGACATCGCCCTGCTTCAACCACAACAACTTGACCAATTGCACCTACTACAAGTAGATTGTGCCTTGTTCACCTAAGAGCTACCTATAACTCATCTTAGGCCACTCAACTCCAAACTGAACTTGTCCCACTTAAGAACTTACCAAGACAAGGATCACATCTAGCCACGGTCATAAAACAACTAAGTAACATAGCTTACATAGGCAATATTTCACATATATGTCCAGTTCATATAAACAATAGAGCATTAACGGAGAGTTTGCAAGAACCACAAGATGCACAAGACACATAAGATATAAGTTGGCACAATTTGAGTGCCCCAAAACTTATACACAACAATGTACAATATGCAATTGTCTAAAATAGTTTAAAACATGAGCATTCGGCCAGAGTGTGCCACATGTCATATAAAAATAATAGATAAAGGCAAAATAGTGTTGTGCCAACACAAAGTCTCTCTTTTTCTAAAACTACTTCGTCGAGCCCTTTATCACAATTGTAAGCTTGCCTCTTGCAAATCTTATTATGAACTTCTTCTAACACACTTCGTCCTTGGCACACTTGAATTCACTAGCACACCTTGGCACACACACTTATTTGTTCATTTCCATGCATTTTGACATAGTTATCCCTTGTGATGACTCAACACTCCTTAACACTCCTCATCATGCATTGACATTATCTGACATGTGTTAGCACGCATTTTCATTCCTTGACATGCCGTAACCCTCCCTTGATATCATGCCCTCACAACCACCCTTACTTAATTTGCAACTTGGGAACCCAACCAAGTCATGGCTTGACTACAAGAGCTTGACCAAGTTACGATTACTATAACTAGACTATGTTGTTGAATTGTGTAGCTTGCGAGGTGCTCCACAAGCCTAGTGAGATGGGTTTGTGTGAGTTTGGTCACAAAAGGATTTGTCAGCAAAGAACCCAAGAAAAAGGGGTTTTGGACCCAAGATGGGGTTTAAAATATAAAATAAAATTAAAAAGGAAAAATAATATTTTCTAAGGTCTAAGTAGATAAAGCCCGTAAGTTCTAGAGGTTTATTAAGATGCATAGCTAGGAAAATCTATTTAAGGGGGCCTTATTATGAAGGTAAGAACATCGAATTAGGAGGAGCTCATTTGATCAAGGAGGCTAGGAGAGATGTAGTCCTAAAGTGGGTCGAGTTAAAGGGTTGAGTAAGGGTTGCTAAATGGAGGCCATGATCATCCACCAAGAGAAATATCATCATGTGAGGGTTCACAAGAATGTCACATACCTTAATGGGTTTGAGATAGGACGTAGGATGGAATACTGATGATTCTCGTATGGCAGATCAAGCTCAAGAGAGGCAGCTCATGAGAATTTGGGCATGTGATTTCAATGGTGTTTTTGTGTGAAGGCCACATCAAATTTTGAAATAGCAGAGAGGGTTGAGACTCTATCTTGTGGTGGTTAGTAGGTTGCAAGGTCTGTGATAAATACCAACACAAATGGATGAGGGTCTGCACTAGAATTTAGGGCCCGAACAAAAGTAGTCATAGGTATAATATTAACTGAGGTAACCGTATTTTGAGGGTCATAAATATCTAAAGTTTAGGTCAAGATTCAGTCTATCGATCCATATGAGCTAGGCTGAGTCTCTTATTGAGGCAAGTGTTGTTGTTTTTACTATGGGTGGATAGGTTTTGTTCTAAAGAATTTATAATAGAAGTATACTGCCCTAGTTAGGGAGGTTTCCTAGCATATTCAATCCATAAGGTATGCCCTTAATACTGTGACAAATCTGCAAAGAATAAGAGGGGTCATGACCATTAGAGAGAGGTTTATCTATGCAATATATACCAAAAATTTGGAATATGGTTTGCAAAAGTATGTGTGGAGATATAAAATCCAAAGGAAGGTGTAACCTGAGTAGAAGAAATGTGCCATATGAGGAATGGATTAACATGAAGAGGAGTTGATTTTGGTGGATTTTCCATAGAGTTTTGGCAGAGATCTAAAGCAACTTATAAACAATTAGTAAATGGGCTATTAGTGGATGGTTTGTGACCCTAGTTCAATCATCTACAAATTATTAGAAGGATGATAATAGGAGTAGTTCATATTTGTTCATAGATTGGAGAACAAAGAAATTGGTACACAAGAATAGTGACTTTGAGAGTACTCAAATCACTATTAGGTGGTAGATTTGAAGAGCCCTAGATTAGGGTAGTGTTGTGGGCACTAGATCATTAAAATAATTGACTGTGGTTGGGAAAATTGATGGCAGTCCAAGTACAGTTGGAGGGTTGTTAGGTGGCTGTCAAAGAAGATCCATAAGTTTAGTACTTGTGAAGGAAAACAATATTGGTAAAAGGGTCGGTGTATTGGGCCTAAGGACATGCATACTTTGAAGGACTAAAGTAGCAGTCAAGTGGGATATCCAACTAGCCCTAGTTCATTGTATTGTATAGGATTGAGTCAATGAGAAGAATTGAAACCTCCATAGCCCTATACTTGTCATCTTGGAGCAGGATTATGGAAAAAGTGGACATACCAAAGATTTGTTCACAAATGAAGTTGTGAACAACTAATCGAAAACCATAAGTGTTGCAGACATTAAAGGAAAAAATAGGTAGATAGAGGAAATTTTTTTTTGAGTTGAGTTGAGTAACCTAAAGGAGCTGAGTTCATTGATAGAGGCAGATTGAGGAGTTGCATAATGGGAGGAAAGAGAACTTGCTAGATGTGTTCAGGACATGTGGACTGAAAGGGCTATGTGTGGCCACCATCAAAAAGTGGGTCAAGCATTGTCTTGTTCACAGTATATTGGTTTTCAAATGACTAACACCAAGCCCTAGTTGTATTCCTTGTATAAATGTGATTGTAAAGGGCCATGATCCCTGGTACGAGAGATCTATCCTATTTTATTATAGTTTGTAATTTAAAGAAGAACGATTTGAAAAAGTTAAAAATTGTCATGTGCACTAATTGATTCCCTTATGTGTGTATATTTCATTGTGCAAAGTAGATGTGTTGTGGCACTTGAGTGTGTTTACATCAAAGTTTATAAGACCAAACCCAAATTCTCATGTGTTGTGTAAATTCAACGTATGTCGTGTTCACCTAAGAAATACCTATAACTCATCTTAGGCTACTCATTTTCAATCTCAACTCATCCCACTTAACAAGTTACCAAGACAAGGCTCATCACATCCAACTGTGGTCGTAAAACAACTAAGCAACGCAATTTACATCTTGACATGCCATAACACCTAGCATGTCTTAAATTCCCTTGAACTATGTGGCATATGTTAGCATCCCCTACATTCCTTGGCATTCTTTTACACTCCCTAACACATCCCAGCACTTCTTGACATGCCTTGGTAGTTTAGCATACCTTGGCACTGCCTAGCATATAACCTTGTCACTCCCTCCTTAACACACCTAGAACTCATTGACACTCCCTGTCACACACTCTTATTCATTCATTTACATGCAAGTTGATCTAGTGCTTCCTTATGTTTCCATGAAACCCTCTAACACTCCCTAACACTCTCAAGCACGCATTGGAACACCCTAACACCTGGCACATCTTGGCATGTCGCCCTAGAACTATAGAATTCCTTAGCACTACCTAGCATACCTTGTCACTCTCTCCTTAGCACACCCAGAGCTCATTGACACTCCCAGTCACAAACTCTTATTTATTAATTTACATGCATTTTTACCTAGTTCTCCCTTGTGTTTCCATAGCATTCCTTGACACTCCTTGGCACGTGTTGGTACACCCTAACACCTAAGACATATTGGCATGTCACCTTGGCCTCTAACATGCCTTAGCACTACCTAGCATACCTTTTCACTCTCTCCTCAACACACCTAGAACTCATCGATACTTCCAATCACAAACTCTTATTTGTTCCTTTCCATGCATTTTGATGTAGTTCTCCCTTTGGTTTCCCTGACACTCCTAGTTAACACATCCTTGCACGCGTTGGCACATCTTGGCAACATGCCGCCCTAGCACTTTAGCATTCCTTAACACTGCCAAGCATGCTTTGCTACTCCTTCTTAGCACACTTGGAACTCATTGACACTCCCTTTCACACACTCTTATTCATCCATTTCCATGCATTATGACATAGTTCTCCCCTGTGTTTCTCTAACACTCCCTAACACTCCTTGGCACACATTTGAACACCCTGGAACTTAGAACATCTTGGCATAATTTCCTATCACTCTATCATGCCTTGGAGCTACCTAACATACCTTTTCAGTCCCTCCTTAGAAAACCTAGAACTTTCTAACACTCCCTAACACACACTCTTATTCATTCATTTCCATGCAATTGAAACTAATCCTCCCTTTCGTTTCCCTGACATTCCCTAGCATGCTTTGGCGCCACACCTTGGCACCTGGCGCATCTTGGAATGTCGAACATGCCTTGGAACTTTCTAGCATGTGTTAACACTTCCTGGGATTCCCTGCACACCTTGGCACTCCCTAGTTGTCATGCCCTAATGGATAGCCTTACTTTTCTTGTGACTTGGGATCCCAACCAAGTCAATGAAAAAATAGTGTTGTGTCTAGCCCAAAATATCCATTTGTCTAAAAATGCTTTGTCTGTCCCCTTATCACAATCGTAGGCTTGCCTCCTGCAATTCCTATTATGAAATTCTCCTAAGGCGCTTTGTCCATGGGACACCTGGAATTCACTGACACTCCCTCGCAGACACTCTTATTTGTTCGTTTCCATGCACTTTGAACTAGTTCTCCCTTATGATTCCCTGACACTCCCCAACACTCCTTGGCATAAATTGACACTATTTGGCATGTGTAAGCACACCTTTTCATTCATTGGCACACCTTAACACTCCTTAACTATCATTTCCACATACCTACCCTTATTTTTTTTTAGACTTAGGAACCCAACCAAGTCCTGCCTCGAATACAACAACTTGACCAAGTTTAATTTACTACGACTAGACTATGCCATGTTCACCTAAGAATGACTTATAACTCATCCTAGGCTACTCATGTCCAATCTTAACTCATCCCACTTAACAAGTTACCAAGTCAAGGCTCACGTCGAAACGTGGCCATAAAACAACTACGCAACATAGTTTACATCTTGACATGCCATAACAGTTGGAACGTCTAAGAATCCCTTGGCACTATGTGGCACATGTTAGCATCCCCTGCATTCCTTGGCATGCTTTGGAACTCCCTAACATACCCTACCATTCCCTGACATGCACTGGCACTCTAACATGCCTTGGCATTGCCTAAAATATAACCTTGTCACCCCCTCCTTAACACACTTGGAACTTGCTGACACTCCATATCAAACACTCTTATCTGTTCATTTCCATGCATTTTGAACTAGTTCCCCCCTATGTTTCCGTGGCACTCCCTAACACTCCCTGACACACATTGGCACACGCTGGCCCTCGGCACATCTTGGCATGTCGCCCTGTCACTCTAGAATTCCTTGGCACTACCTAACATACATTGTCACTCCCTCCTTACCACACCTAGAACACGCTAACAATCCCTGACACACACTCTTATTCATTCATTTACATGCATTTGAAACTAGTGCTCCCTTGTTTTTCCCTGGCACTCCATAACCTTCCCTGACATGCATTGGCACACCCTAGCACTTGAAACATCTTGGAATGTTTATCTGGCCTCTAACATGCCTTAGCACTACCTAGCATACCTTCTCACTCCCTCCTTAGCACACACGGAACTCACTGACACTTCCTGTCACAAACACTTATTCATTCATTTCCATGATTAATTTGACCTAGTTCTCCCTTGTGTTTTCGTGGCACTCCCTAACCCTTCCTAGCACGTGTTGGCACACGCTGGCACCTGGAACATCTTGGTTGCATGTTGCACCATCACTCTAGCAAGACTTAACACTACCTGTCATACCATGTCGCTCCATCCTTAGCACACATGGATATCATTTACACTCCCTCTCACACACTCTTATTCATTCATTTCCATGCATTTTGACCTAGTGCTCCCTTGAGTTTCCCTAGCACTCACTAGCACTCCTTAACACACATTGGCACACCTTGGCACTTAGCACATCTTGGAATGCTTCCCTAACATTGTAGCATGCCTTGGAACTACCTAACATACCTTTTCACTGCCTCCTTAGCACAATTGGAACTCACTAACACTCCCTATCACACACTCTTATTCATTCAGTTCCATGCGATTGAAACTAGTTCTCCCCTGTGTTTCCCTGGCACTCCTTAACACTCCCTAAAATGTGTTGGTGCCACACCCTATCACCTGCCACATCTTGGCATGCTTTTGCACTTGGCATGTCTTGGCATGCCTAAGATGCCTTGGAATTGTCTGGGACGTGTTAGCACTTCTTGGCATTCCCTGGCACACCTTGACACTCCCTAGTTGTCATTCCCTTATAGATAGCCTTAATTTTTTTGTGACTTGGGAACCCAACCAAGTCATTGAAAAAATAGTGTTATGCCTAGCCCAAAGTCTCCCTTTGACTGAAACTGCTTTTTCCATCTCATTATCGCAATTGTAGGCTTGCCTCCTGCAAGTCCTATTCTATAATTTTCCTGAAACACATTGTCGTTGGGACACTTGGAATTCACTAACACTCCATGGCACATAATCTTATTTGTTCATTTCTATGCATTTTGACCTTGTTCTCCCTTGGCATTCCCTAACACTCCTCGACATGCATTGACATTGTTTGGAATTTGTTAGCATGCTTTTTCATTACTTGGCACACCCTAGAACTCCATAGCTATCATGCCTGCACAACTACCCTTACTTTTTTTGGAACTTGGGAACCCAACCAAATCTTGCCTCAACTACAACAACTTGAACAAGTTATAGTTACTACAGCTAGACTATTCCTTATTCACTTAATAACTTCCTATAACTCATCTTAGGCTACTCATGTTGAATCTCAAATCATACAACTTAACATGTTACAAAGGCAAGGCTCATATCCAACTGTGATATTAAAACAACTAAGCAACATAGTTTACATCTTGACATGCCATAACACTTGGCACATCTAACAATCCCTTGGCACTATGTGGCACATTATAGCATCCCCTGCATTCCTTGGCATGCTTTGGCACTCCCTAGCATATCTTAGCACTCCCTGACACCTAGCACACTTAGAACTCGCTGACACTCTTTGTCGCACTCTTATTCATTCATTTCCATGGATTTTAAACTATTTATCCCTTGTGTTTCCCTGACACTTGGCCCTAACACACCCTACAATGCGTTGGTGCCACACGCCGACGCTTAGAACATCTTGGCATGCCTTAGCGCTTGGCATGTATTAGCATGCCAAACATGTCTTGGAACTATCTAGCATGTGTTTGTACTTCTTTACATTCCCTGGAACACCTTGGCACTCCCTAGTTGTCATGCCTTCATAAATAGAATTACTTTTTTTGCGACTCGAGAACCTAACCAAGTCATTGGAAAAACAATGTTGTTCCCAACCCAAAGTATCCATTTCTCTCAAATTGCTTTGTCCATGCCTAATCACAATCATATACTCTCCTCCTGCAAGTAATATTATGAACTTCTCCAAAAACACTTCATCCTTGGGACACCTAGAATTCACTAATAGTCCTTGGCACACACCCTTATTCATTTATTTCCAAGCATTTTTACCTTGTTATCCCTTCTGTTCCCTTAGCACTCCCTAACATTCCTCAACATGCATTGACACTATCTAGCATGTGTTAACACACCTTTTCATTCCTTTCCATGCCCCGACACTCCTTAGCTATCATGCCCTCACAACTTCCCTTATTTTTTGTTAGACTTGGGAACATCCAAGTCCTGCCTCAACCACAACAACTTGACCAAGTTACAGTTACTACAACTATATTATGCCTTGCTCACCTAAGAACTACCTATAACTCATCTTATGCTACTAATGTCCAATATCAACTCGTCCCAATTAACAAGTTACCAATTTAAGGCTCACATCCAACCATGGCCATAAAACAACTAAGCAACATAGTTTACATCTTGACATGCCATAACACCTGGCATGTATAACAATCCCTTGGAAATATGTAGAACATGTTAACATCCCCTACATTCCTTGGCATGCTTTGACACTCCCTATCACACACTAGCACTCCCTAACATGCCCTGTCACTCTGGCATGCCTTGGCACTTCTTAGCATATAACCTTGTCACTCCCTCCTTAAAACACTTGGAACTCATTGAAAATCCCTATCACACACTCTCATACAGTCATTTCCATGCATTTTGAACTAGTTCTCTCTTGTGTTTCCATGTCACTCCCTAACACTCCCTAGCACAAATTGACACACCCTGGAACTTGGCACATCTTGGCATGTTTCCCTATCATTATAACATTCCTTGACACTACCTAGCATACCTTGTCACTCCCTCCTTAACACACCTAGAACTCACTGACACTCCATGTCGCACACTCTTATTCATTCTTTTCCATGCATTTGAAACCAACTCTGCCTTGTGTTTCCCTAGCACTCCATAACACTTTCTGGCATGCATTAGCACACCCTAGTAGCTGACACATATTGGCATGTTGCTATGACCTCTATCATGCCTTAACACTACCTAACACACCTTGTCACTCCCTCCTTAACACACCTGGAATTCACTAACACTTCCTGTCACAAACTATTATTCATTCATTTGCATGCATTAATTTGACCCAGTGTTCCCTTGTGTTTCCATGCTACTCCCTAACACTTCCTAGCACATGTTGGGACACCTTGGCACCTTGCACGTCTTGGTCACATGTCACCTTGGAACTCTAGCATGACTTAGCGATGCCTAGCATTCCATGTCACCCCTCCTTATCATACTTGGAACTCGTTGACACTCCCTGTCACAGTATCTTATTTATTCATTTCCATGCATTTTGACATGGTGCTCCCTTGTGTTTCCCTGGCACTCCCTAACACGTTCTAGAACATGTTTGCACACCCTGGAACATTGCATATCTTGGACAATGTCGTCGGGACACTCTAGCATGACTTAGCATTGCCTATCATACCATGTCACTCCCTCCTTAACACACTTGGAACTCACAAGCACTCCTTGTCACACAATCTTATTCATTCATTTCCATGCATTTTGACCTAGTGCTCCCTTGTGTTTCCATTGCACTAATTAGCACACATTGGCACACCTTTACACTTGGAACATCTTGTTATGCTTCCCTAACACTATAGCATGCCTTGAAACTACCTAGCATACCTTGTCACTCCCTCCTTAGCACACCTGGAACTTGTTGACATTTCATTTCCATGCATTTGAAACTAGTTCTGCCTTACTTTTCCCTGGCACTTGGGCCTCACATTCCCTAGCATGTATTCGCACCACAACCTGGAACTTGGCACATCTTGGCATGACTTAGCACTTAGCATGCATATCATGCCTTGTAACTATCTAGCATGTGTTAGTACTTACCGACATTCTATGACACACCTTGGTACTCCCTAGCTATCATGACCTCATATATAGCCTTGATTTTTTTGGGACTTGGGAACCCAACCAAGTCGTTAGAAAAACAATGTTGTGCCCAACCCAAATTATCCCTTTGTTTGAAACTACTTTGTCTAGGTCCTTATTGTAACCACAGTCTTGCCTCCTACAAGTCTTATTTTGACATTATCCTAACACACTTTATCCTTAAGACACCTGGAATTCGTTGACACTCCTTGGCACACACTCTTATTCATTCATTCCCATGAATTTTGACCTAGTTCTCCCTTATGATCTTATGGCAATACCTAACACTCATCAACATGCATTGACACTTTATGGCATGTGTTAGCACACCTTTTCATTCCTTGGCACTCCTTAGCTATCATGCCCTCGCAACTACCCTTACTGTTTTTGGGACTTGGGAACCCAACTAAGTCTTGCTTCGACTACAAAATCTTGAACAAGTTACGACTACTACAACTAGATTGTGCCTTGTTCACCTGAGAGCTGACTATAACTCATCTTAGGCTATTGTGAATATATTATTGGACCAGTATAATGTTTTATAGTAATATGCTTCCCTTTAGGAAACCCCTTTTCTCTTCTAGGATAATTTTTCTTAAGTGAACTTTCAAATGGTTGCTAATGATTTTTGTCAATACCTTATATGAAATATTGCACAATGACACTAAATGGAATGTATCAAAACCAACGAGATCCATTTATTTCAGTGATACTGCAAGAAAGGATGTGTTTATCACCTCATTTGTAGATGCCCCATTTATTATGAGATTCAAGGGATGTTCTATTGTCTTTATCAAGATTTGGATGGGTCGTTGTCTACATTATTTCAATACATATCTAGCTCTTCTTATGAGGGAGGTTTTTAGACTATTTATTAGATAATTGAGAGAAGAGTTGCATGTGTGGAGCAAAAGAATGAGAAAGAGTGTCCAAATTTAAAAAAGAAAAAAGAAAAAATCATTTTTAAATTTACGACCATTCCACTCTTTCCATATATTTGGCTACTATGAATGTATTCTTGGACCATTACAATGTTTTATAAGATTATACTTCCCTTTAGAAAATCACATTTTCTCTTATGGGATATTTTTTCTTGAGTGCAATTTTAAGTGGTTGCTAGTGATTTTTGTCAAGACCTTATATGAAATGTTGCACAATGACATTGAATGGCACCTATAAAAAACAATGAGATTCATTTATTTTGGGATTAATGCAAGAAAGCATGTGTTTATGGGATGAAAATGAAGAATATATATGCTCACCATTGGTTGATGCTATATATAGAAGTGTCCCATGAAACCATTCGAACTTCAACCCTTATATGGTTCCATGCTCTTTAATGCTTCCCATGGTTCTGCCTTGAAGATTGGAACCAACAACTTTTGGTTATCCTCATTCAAAATGACTCTTGTAATGTCTTCCAAAAGTTCTATTGTTGGGTATGGATTCGTAAATGGTTATTTATAGTAATGACTTTTAAATTTGAGGGAATCTAGGTCGAGACTATTTTTTTAAATCCTTTGAAGGAGTCTCAGGACCTAATGTAGTATGGGATAGGGGGCCTATAGGGGAGGAAACAAGAGAAATTGATAGGGTAACCCCCAAAAGTGGCGATAAGGGGATTAGGGGCCCTATTATCATAACCCATAAGCCCATATTTTTAGTAGAGGAATTGTGTTGGATGGTACAACAAGGGTTTTGGTGGGACTTTGGAGCATTTGTAGAAGTCCAACTACTCTAACACCACCTTACCCACAACAATCACTTTGTTCTCATGTCCCTTTTTTGCTCGATACATGAGTTCTCCTATTACTAGGGTATTAGTCTTTCATTTTTCTCATGGCTTGAATGATACCCATTGTTTCTTATTCATTCAACATAGGGTCATCAAGCAAGTGGGCCTTTACTTGGTTTCCTTTTTCTCCATTAATTTCCTCTCATTTGTGGCCCTTCCACTTTTCTAGGAAAAACAAACTTGCCTTCTTTGTTGATGTGGATTCCCTTTCCTCAATGCAGTGGAATGATCCCTTGAAACTCTTTTTGATGAGCACATGACCACTAAGTATATGCCCCTTTTCTCAACATTCATGTACTCGAACACATTACATATTTTCCTTTTTATACTGTGTGCTCAAAGATTGCATTTCCCCCACTTTGTGATTGATTCATCCATTTTATGCATTTACTTTTTGAATGCTCACTAGACTTTACTCTTACTTTGATCTTCAATCGATGACCTTTCTTTTTGTTTTACTATGATGACTTTTGTGGTCCTTCATTTAGCTTTTTAACCCTCCACCGTGGCCTTCTTTAAATTAAACAAAGCATCATGGGAGCTTCAATCAATGGTATACTTAGCCACTTCTCCTTTGACAAACATGCATGTTCAACAATGATGGAGCTCATAACTTTTAATTAGACTACCTAACTTGCTTGTCCATGTTGCATTATATCTCGGGTTGCTCTTCAATTTGTCGACCACAAGCCACCTACTTGTTTTTAAGAAATATCCACGCGCAATGAACTCTTTGCTCACAGGGATAATTAATTTCTACCTCTCGTTGTCATATTTTGCTCAGTGCTTGTCTTCCCCTTGCTTGGGAACCTAATATTCAACGTACTCAACAACCCATGCTTCCTCACCCACTAAGCACACACTTTGTGTACTTGGTGAGTAAGGGCACTAAACATATAAATTTTTATTCATGCCTCATACTTACCACTTTCCTCTAATTTTCTTCCAACACTTTCTTGGGGCTCACACCTTTGTCTATGATTTACTTGAACCTAGGGGATCTCACCACAAATATGGGGGCAAATAACTCATTCATCTTTCTTTGTCATTAAGGGTTTTAACATCACAAGAATTTTATACCACTCTAGGGTCCACAGACACTAATAAAGTCAAAGGTCATCAGACATTCCTTCTTTTAGTGTTTTGTTATTGGGGAAAATACCTATGGATAAAGAATTTTGTTGAGATTGGGGCTTTAAAATGTAGGAGACAAATTCAAGAACTAACACATCATCCTATTAAATAAATAAATCAACAATGTTTATTTAATATATGCATTAGTGTGCAATATATTGCATGCAATGGAGTATCTCAACCACATCTTTCATCCTATTATGAATTTCATTGCAAAATGAAAAGATAATTCTAGTTAAGTACGATATCACTAAGAAAATAAATGTGCATTATCAAGCAAAGGGAATTAAAGAGAATAAATTTTCCCAAATGTAGACCTAGTGAGAAAAGTGACTCTACTTTATAAATGTGCTCAATGAAAAGATGAAGCATTGTGCTTAGTGAAGATCAAGGCAAAGGCCTGCACTTAGCATCGAGCATAAGAATTAGTGAACAGTGCAGGGACAAGCAACACAATGAGTAAAGGACTTCCCACTCTACAAAGGAAAGAGCTTGTTGATTATAGGTCCAGCTGCTTGATGTCCTTATGTTAGACCTTGAAGAATACATATGAGGTATTTAGTTGGAGTTCCCCAAGCATAGTTTACAAATCTTGAGCAAATTAATAACCTTACCACCACTTAGAGGAGAATGGATTTCCATGCAAGGGGAACACCAAACACATTGTATTTGATAATACTCTCGCATAAGGAAATATAAGTTAGATATTCAATCAATTCATTCATCAAAGGTTAGAATAACCCAATCCACTCACACTTGAAAAGAAAATAATGATCCTATAGTTACACACAACAACCACAACAATGAAAAACTACTAAGATTTTTTTTTATAAATAAAAGATGAATTAACCCAACACTAATCACATCATAGCACAATGGCATGTTAAATTCCACACTATTAATTTCTCTTCATTTCTAGCGACGTTAGAAACCATACTAAAATGAAATTACATCATGGTTTTAGGAGGTCACATGAATTTCTCTTAATTTCTAACAACACTAGAAACCATACAAAAATGGCATTACATCAATTTAAGACGTCACATAAAAGGGACGTCAAATTTGTAAGTCCATAAATGAACACACAAAAATCCAATATAATACAAAAACCTTAGATTACCACATATTTATTCAATCTACAATTTAAATAGCTCAATTTCACTTCCAAGTTGGGCCACTCCCAAATTTTGAATAGTGAGAGTCTACCAATCTATATCTCTTCCTACAATTTTTTGTACCTTAATAATCACTTTACAAATTTTCAATCAAGGTTGTTAGTCAATATTTTAGTCAAACTTGTTTAAATAATATTGCAACAGATTTGAAAGCAAGGCCTTCGGTAGGAACATTGTTTTTGTTTTTGTCTCCGAGAAGGAATTCCGCGGGAAAACACAGATCCGAGAGACTAGTCATGGAGTACATCAAATTTGATCATTGTGAAGATGAGCATCATCAACATTCTCGCATGGGTGGATGCCATCTGCAACAAGTATGAAAAGTACGAAATTGACAAACATAGGGAGAATTAGGTCTCCGACAACGACGCCTTCATTAGGATTTATACCGTTGTCGAGTCTGACATACAGGTCACAAAGCAGGTTAGTAAACCCTGCATTGCCCCTAGATTGATTTTTAAAATGTTGGGAAAAATTGCTAAACTTTTGTGGTTTTTTTGTACTAGAAAGTCAACGATGTCGTGAAGGAGAAGAACAGGGTTGCAGTCACAACCCTGAATGTTGAATTTCGACACAGCAAAGCTAGATTGCATGAAGAGATTCCCAAGTTGCAGAATTTGGCTCAGAAAAAGGTCAGGATTAGCTATCCTTAATTTTATCCAAGTGCTTTTCAGGGCTTTCTCGTGGTTTCATAGATTTTCTCTTCAATTACTCGATATTTTGATGATGCAACCCTTTCATTTCAATTTTGAATGTCGTAGTTCTAGGAAGCCCTGATTTGAAGAATTTTGGTACCTAGGATAAATGTGGTATACCTTTATTTAAATTCCAATTTTTTGTATGAATAGTGTCTTTCCAATTGAATAAATTCTTGTGCATGAAGCTCACATCTAGCTAGTTAGAAGCTGGACTAAATGGAGACTTAATAGATCATAATGATACACATTGTTTTGATTATAATATAGGAAATTTACTAGATCAAATGACCTTGACATTTTAGAGTACCTTTATCAGGGAAGAGTGTGTATTCCTGATCTTGGCGTGAATATGACCCGTGAATAAGATAGGGGAATGCATTTAAACTTGGTGTCTCTTCTTGACCAAGTTGAACCTGCAATGATATAGCTCCACAAATTTTTAGTTTTGAGCCATCAGAGCTGGGGGATCAAACATAAATTCTTGCTATTAGGCACCCACACACTCACCGTCGCTTGGAAGTTCTAAAATTTTAAAATGATACTGGAATGGAAGTTTTGCAATTTTAAAATGATTCTAGCATATTGGCAATTTCCACTTTCCACAATACCAATATACCCTGATGTTGCTTTTTTGCTAATGGGTTTTAGCCAAAGTTAGCATTTGACACCCTAACAACTGAAATGTATAATACACCTCATTTCGTAGTTTGACCTACAGTTTCTATAAAGAATATTTATTCATGTGCAAGGTTATTTACTGTAAGAGTATTTCCTGCATAACTGGCTGGAAGGGTGTTATCTGCTAGATTGCACACACACATTCCTTTAAATCCATCAAGTAACTCAACATATTTAAGCAATAAAGTAAATTAGGTAAAATTTACAATGAAATAATGCTCTCAGAAGTAGAACGTTAAGTACTTGCAATCCTTTTGCCTTGTTGATGACCTCTATCTGGTCCAAACTGTAATTATCTAGGCTAAATTTTTGCTTAGGGTTTCTATTATGTCTAGGTTTCTTCAATAAATTAGCGTTACACATTCATAAACAATATATATTCATGAATATATAAGAAGTGAAAACAACAATATGATTCTTCACAAAACCACAATAAGTAAGGCTGACTGCTAAATGAAACCATGTAATAAGTCCACCAACACATAAAGGTTTGCAATATCATCAATTTAGGAAACTAGATCCAATTGAAATAGTGATATGATAATAAAAACTAGGTGAGTTATATTAATCTAATATCTACTGTACTATTTTGGCTTACTGCATAGGATTTCGACTACACTAAAGATAATTCGTAGGCTTAGAGAATAGGAGCCCGACTGCCTTTCCTATGGGTGCCTGCAGCCCAAAAGGGTAGCATGATCAACTCTTTGTATAATATATAGTGGTAGAATGATTTTCGAAATGGAGCAGATGTATTTTGTAGGATGTGGATTTATGAATGTGGTTACCCATAACCACAGGAGGATCGATTCCAAGGCTGCTACCTCCAAAACAATTTCAGACAAACTTTGGTCCTTTTTTGTGTTCCTACTGTGCCTAAAATAAGCCTCAATTGTACTTTTGTTGTCCTCAAACAAACCCTAGAAGATTCACAGACCAAATTATCCTTAATGAGTAAGTGCCTTGCTATCCTGGTTAGGGTTTGTAACCTCAGGTAGGATTTCTTCCATGCTATCTTTCCTTGATCAAACAACCTAGAGCTTGGATACACTTCTCATCAGTTAATAACAACCAAAAATATTGTAAGGCACCCCCTTACATCCTAACCCAAAGGAGGTGGTTATTAGGTTGACCCGACTCCCTAGTTGCAGTTAAAAGAATGGGGTCTAATTTTTTTTATTTTTTATTTTTTATTATTTTATTATTTATTTTATTTTTTATAAGACTCCAATATATTAGAATACTTAGGGATTTCTCACCCACTCCAACTTAGTACCAATGAGGAAATGCATCTCTATTTATAAAGAGATGCTCAACTAATATTTGAAGGGAATTCCACTAATGTAGCCTATGGAGAATTAAAACACATTTCTCTCCCATTAGCCAATCCAAAATACATGGTTGTTCAAGCCACATGTACAGTAATCAAGTGAAAAAAGCCCCAAATAGAAAGTCTGCTCCACCAAATAAAGGAGAAAGATGTCCTCAAGGTGCAACATCTAACCTCCAAAGGCTTCTCTGGGGTTTGGATTCCTCATAATTTGTGAGTCACCCTTCCTAGGTCTCCTCCAGAGTGGACCTACGGGCTTATAAGGTTCACAAAACATTATATTATGAACCAAACCCCTCCAACTTAGTTCCATAAACCATGTAAGAGGCTAGCACTCTTGCAAATAAGACACATGGTTCGAGCAACCCCCTTCCAAGTGGACTTTGTGGTCTCCAGTAGTGATGCACTTCTCCAAATCATGAGTCAAAATATCTCAAAGGGGTCAGCCTTTCCAAAATTTCTCTAGTAACCAGTGTTGGAGATCAACAAAGGTCAAACTATTTCTCTCTTATGGTTCTTCTAGCTTGAACACGTATCCTTCCAAGGTGAAAGGTTCAATGTAAGTTCCCAAGATACAGGTTGGCCTACTAAATATGCAAACTTTTCTCCAAGAAGAATGTTGGTCACATATATATACATAACGTCAAAGTATCTAAGGTTAAGAATATCTCTTCAAAATGCAACCAATCCAAAATTTAAAGGTGGAACAAGCTCCAAACCTTACCAGTGCATGTGTATGCTCTAATTGTGGACTTCGAGGGTTGAAGACTTCTACAAGTAGCTTAATGATCTATTATAGGAGTCCTGACCTTTCTACAACCCTGTAACTTAATCCTCTTACTGCGTTTGGAAAAATTAGCATTATTTGAACAACACCTTTGTTGTTCACTAACACATTGTTAGTTTCCTTATGCAATCTTTTAAAGATGCCATGCCCTTGAAGCCCGAATAATTCAAATGTGAGATTTGTGTCCAAAATGTGTAATCTAAGTTGTGCAATTCATTTCACGGGCTTCTCTGTCGAATATTTCAGTCTGGTTTTCAAAGCTACCCAATATTAGAGAGAAGTTGCTACGTCCCCAAGCTACTTGTAATATGAGATGGAATCCTCTAACAACCTCTACACACATAAACATAATTTCATATGTCCAAGGTTTCAAACACTGTGCCCATAAAAGGATCAAATGTATGTAAGTTAAAAAAGGATCCAATTATTTCTTTCATGGAGTGCTTTAAACTACCATCAAGTTTCATCCTAGTCCAAGAACAATGCAAAATATGAACCTTTTTTGTCTCACAGACAATCTCAGTTTTATATATTTCGGTGACCAAAGCCCAAGACCTAGACCTACATATCCCATTTCTTGGGGTATATAGTAACTCAGTGAGAGAAGGAATTGGTGCCCTTCTGAACACAATCCTCAACTGGAGTTAGATTTTATTGATCAGAGCACCAGCACATGGCCACAAGATCAAACCCACATTGTTTTCCATTCAATAAACAAATATGGATGTACATTTTAGATAGTACAGTTAGAGCTATACAACCAATGTAACATGATCCCATTAGGGCATTGTTACTTGCATAACATAGAAAAAAAAAGTAAACCTGCATCTGTGCAACCACACCTTCACAGATTTATTTTCTTCAAAACCAACATTGTTTATTTGAATCCCTATTCAACTATCTATAGACTATTAATTGTCCAAAACAGTTTTAGCAACTATTGGGTGTGGAAACAATGTAACTTTACTGCATGAAATTTGATGAAGAACAATGTACACAAGTTACAAAGTGAAGGTTAATCTGAGAGGAAAACTTGCATTGAGGAGAAATTACTTAAAGTCGTCCCAACTCCCTAACCTTTTTCCACCATTCCAAATATCAACTCAAGCCATTATATTCGAATTAACCTTGTTACACCATTCTTCTTTTACTCTCTCTCGTATTGGGAACCAAAAGTATAATATGTATGTCCATACCCCCAATGAAGAAATTTTTTGGTGCCAACACCCTTATCACAACAATGGAAATGTTTCATGCTTAATTGAATATCTATGGATGCATTTGTAGGCCTTAGGTGAGGATTCACCCATATCTACAATGGACATCATAACTCTAATGCTCTTGGTATGTTAACCAAAAATACAAGGTTGTTTTTATTTATCTAAGTATATACTTAAGCTTAGGCCAGAGAGCTGGAGGAGCCTCATTACAAAACCTGGTTGTGCAACCAAGAAGTGCATCCCATGCTACCTCAAGAGGGTTTTTGCCTGAGGTCTGGGTAGCCTTGCCCATGTAACACTAGTTAAATTCAGATGTCACAACTAGACAAACTACTTCAAAAACAAAGAGTAAACATTCTATCATATTCTACCTCCTTTTTAAGCTGGAAATGGTTGTGGTCAATAAATACCCTTGGATTTGGATTTTTAAATTTTAATTATCAGAACGAAGCAGTAAAAAATTTGGCATATATCCTCCTCCTTTTCTAGATAGGTATACTTACGGTCCATAACTATCCTTGGATTTGGATTTAAGATTTGTGAAGTTTAAGACTCCAAGTTTTGTCACAGTTGTTTTAGGAAAGATTACAAGGGTCAAATGTGAGAAAAATGAACAATGGACGAGCAAGAGCAAGGAGAACAACCAATATGAAAGAAATATCCATTGTGCTAAAGTAAATTCAAATAACACTTTGCCGACAGGAAAACAAATAAGAGTATCTTAAGGTTTTGTGGCTCCTTCACTACATTTCAAAATATTAATGGTGCAACTTTCAATTTCCAATCAACATGAGGGTGCATCCATCCTTTTCATCTCACCTATTGAAAACAACACTATCTATAACTGACCATTAGTGCCATCATCTATCAGTGTTAAAGTTGTAAAATCACCCCTAACTATGTTGCAACATTTGACTGAAAGAGAAGTTACCTTCAAAAATCATGCTTCACGATGGCTCTTAGCCAAGAAAGATAGCCTCATCTCATTTGAGTAACCAACTTCTAATAAAGAAAGAGAAGGCCATTTTGAAAGTTTCATTTTACACTTTATTCATCTGTGTGGTCTGTGGATAAAATTCAACAAGTTCAGGGAAAAAATCATTGGTGAGAAAGGTTATACAGTCTTTCTTATACTTGTTTTCGTGTGGTTAAACAATGGTTTAAGATGAAATTTACCATGTAATAGGATGGATGGCATTACCATTTGCAGAACTCCCCTGTTTTTGCTTAAGAGAAATCAACTATGGTGCAACCAGGTTAAGTAAATCTCTGCGTCTATAGTATATACATTTAGATGTTTGCAAATGTAGAGAGGAATTATTGCCATGATAACAGATGTGCGCATGAAAATGTTTCCTTATTCCTTGCTTCAAGAAATGTCTAAATAATAAGTCATATGTGAAGAGCTCGTTATACTTTCTTTGAGCTCGCTTTACATAATGATTATATTTATGAGTTATGAGATGCCTTTGAAAAATGTTCCCGATGTGAAAATTGATCTTTAATGTCTGTTTTTTTGCACTACCACATAGATTGCAGAGGTAGAGACTACAGTGGCATGTATAGAAGTGATTCCTTACCTAATTGCATTGGTCGTTTTTTATGGTTTATGCTGTAATTTTTTTATTTTTATTTTATTTTATTTTTTTATTTTTTATTTTTTTTATTTTTTTTTAAGATAAGGAAAATGCATTTTGTCACTTGTTATAAAATCACTCGATACATTTTACAGCTCAATATAAAGGAAAATACAAATTTTTATGCATAAACTTAGGATGCCTCGATTTAATAGTTGAAAAAAATAGCAATTGAATATCCAAAACAAGAAATGATTCCAGGTAACATTTTACCTCTGCACATTCTAATTCTATCACACATTTTTGCTCGAAAATATCCCCGTTAGCATTACCTCTGCACATTCTAATTCTATAGATATACTTTTGCACCCAACAAACATACTATTTTTATGTCTTTATGCTCCTCAACCTCAAATAGATGCCTTCAACTTCAACCGACTTGCATGTTAACACTTTGGTAGCTCTTAAAAGCAAAAGAATTTAGTCTCAAAGCTTTGAAGTTTTGTCATACATTGGTGGGGAAACTAGATCTGGAGTGGTATGCTCGCAAATAGATAACACTTAGAGTAGCAAGGGGAATTTATATTTGCATGATCATGTGACCCCGGGATAAGTCATTGTGATATCAAAGCAACAAACATTTTACTAGATAAATATTTTGCAGCCATTGCGGGAGACTTTGGACTGGAAAAGATTTTAGACCAAAAGGATTCACATGTCACTACTGTTGTTTGTGGTATCGTGGAGCACATAGCCCCATAATACATTTCAATAGGGTAGTCATTAGGGAAACTAATGTACTTGGTACAACGAATATATTACTATTGTTAGACAAAATTGTTCATTTTTTTTTTTTTTTTGGTGCAGAAAGAACTTAGAGATCGACCTTGGCCATAATTGTTTCCAATTACTCTATGGATTTTTTTACCATGTCACATATAGTTCCATGGTTTCATTGCAACCTTAGGGATAATTTTTAAACAAATTTATTGTTTCAAGGAAATTATGAAATCAATCTCCCAATAGATTGAAGCATAGCATAACTAGTCTAGGCACATTTTCCAGGGGTATTTTCAACTACAACATTATAGGCATATTTATTCCACCATATAGACACTTGTAGCAACAAATACTTGTCCCAAATCATATCAAGTTGTAACATCTCTTCACTAGTAAATAATCAATTTGCATATCTTTCCTGCAATGGATAGATATGAAAATCTCTAAAATAGATTTGAAGGATCATTTACAAGACATAGTTGTAACTTGTAACATCAACGCATAAATTCAATGACAGGTTTCAGATCTATTTTCAATTACAGGGGTTATAAGCAAAGGGATAACTCAACTTTGATTTGACATCTTAGATCTAGAGCTAAAAGATGATGATCGACCCTACTAGTTATGCTAACAATTTTAGGTGAGCCCTACCATTTTAGGTTAGTACAAAAGGAAGTTTATATTTCATTTAAGCTAATATTTAAAACTCATTTGAATTTTCCTACGTTGTGCACCCAAATCATGTGCATACTATCCTATGGTAGGCTACTATGAAAATTAAAGTCAGTTTAGGGCATATCAATAGCGCATCATATCTACTTTTGAGATAAAATGCATAGAAAGGTTCAGGTGACATGTGTTATTTCGTGTGCATTGGGTGGGGTGGATGGCTATTTTCCACTTGTTGATTAGTTAGAGGGAAACATCTCTAAAGAATTGATCTTTACATCTCTAGTCATTAAACCCATCAATGATATTCTATAAAATATAAATGGATTGCAAGAATTGGGGGTTAGAATGAGAGTCACAATGCTCGTGATTTGTCCGAAGGTTATCCAATCTAATAAACCCTCCAACACTTTTCATCTCTACATCCTTCTTGTGTACATATGTTGGTCCTCTCCCATGGACGTGGTCTTCTTTTTAGAGATCCTTGGATAATGGTTCATGATAAGTCTGATATGGGTCTCAAAGGGCTTAAAAACCATAGTTCATATGCTCCAAATCCCTCAATAGCTTTCACTAGTTAAAAACCAACTGCACAAGATACTAAAGAGGTATTTGTTTCAGGTTTATTAGGATGAGACTATAAATTGAGGACCTACAGGAAGGAAAGGATGTTTCTTCTCAAGATATGTTAGTTGAAAAGTGTTGAAAGGTCATCAAAAAACATGGAGTTGGCGTTTATTTGGTGCGGGAGAGGATTTACATGTTATCAAAGGGGAGGATATAGAAGACCACTTGATTGTGGAAGAATTCTATGGTTGTCAGATGTTAGCTTTTACCATGGAAGCTTAGGTGGGCACTCAATAAATCCCTAATTATGTTTATAGTATTGTCGAGGCATCAGGATTCTGTGGCAACAACATGGGGGAAAACCACCCAGTTCGGACCTTAGAGCAAGTCCTTTTCCATTTGGTGTGGTGGCTCCAACTGGGGATAAAGGGACCAGTTTCCCAATAAGGATAATGAGGGTGTGTTTTCTTTATAACATGCAAATGGAAAATGATTTAATCCATCATATGAATTGACTAAATATCTATTCTACTATATACCTGAGAGTATTCATTCCTCAATGCGATCTAGAAAGATGTCTTTCAACAATTGGTAATGAAGATTATTCAAAAGTTGAAAGAGATGCAAATTATGTAAAAATAATTCTTTTGACAAAATAGTTTAATCAAAACAATTGTGTAATATATATCGCATTCATAAGTTTGATCATATATGGAATAAGCAGCCATAAATAAATATCAGTACAAAAGTGCATTTAACATTAATTTATGATAACAACTTTCATATATAATACAGATAAAATACGACTATCAATTCAAGAAGCAAAACTTAATATAATGTGTAGAAATACCATATATACAAGGTTCTACTCATTCAAACTGAGAGTAGTATTCTACTCTTTTCACGTTAAAGCAATTCAATGAGTACAATAGTGCAACTTCAGTTAAACAACTTCAATACAAAAAGATAACGGACTTCGTTCCATTAATTCATCAAGGCATTCACAAACATACATAAATGCATTCCTTTGCAAATGTTTTTGACAAATTTCTAGACCCTTCTCTAAATGCATGAGAAGGGTTTAAATACTGTACCAAATATGTCTAAAATATATTATTACATTAAAAAATTAAGGAGGTTTCAAAAAACCTTCCTCGTAAGGAGTAAACTTAAACTACAATATAGGAATAAAAATAACAACATGCTTAGGTGGGTTGATCTTCTTTTCCCATATGATCTCTGAGGTGGCAAATATCTACCATCGGCTTTAGCTGAGCTGGTTGTGTGATCTTGGATTTGACATGGCCTTTAAATACTGCATTTGAAAGTGCTAGCAACGATTTCTTAGTGGAATTAGTTAATGAGTGTAGAGTCAAACACTAATGATGTGGTTTGATCAGAAAATTCCTGTAATTTTCTTGATCTAACCGAGTTATCTTTTTAATAGCTTATGCATGTATCTCTGTGCTTTCTCTCCACTGTGCTTCTAATAGTTTAAGCTTTAGGAGTGCTTCGGATGTAGATTCTTTGATAATTTTAGCCTTTAGAAGCTACCCATTAATAGATTCGATGATTTTATTTGTCAGATTTTCCGCCTTTGATGTTGCCTTTTCTACATGTCTTAAGTGCATTTCCCAATCTTTGAATGCAATATCTTTGTGAAATTTATCAATTTTTGTAAGATCAACTTTCTTTCCTGTATCAGATTCTTGCCATTGGATGAACTCATAAATTTTCTTTTGGAACTTTTCACATTCCGTCCTCCTGTTAGCCACTTGTTGGATCAAAATCTTGCTTGTATCACTATATGAATTGGTAGTTGAAATTTGCTGACAAAAATCCTCCTATTGGTGCTTTAATTTTGCATTCAATTCAAGTGCCTCTTTAATAAATTGCTCTGTTTGAGGCTGAATTTTCAATTTATCCATCGTTTCTTCTATTTGTGTTTCCTTTTATGAAATCTGTACTTGGTGCTGCAACTTTAATCTTTCAAAGTCCTTTTGGAATTGTGACATTTTCATCTCCATTTGCTTACTGGCATCGAGCTTTTCCTATTCTAGTAGTATTTCCAACTCTTGAACTTTATCTTCCTTTTATTTGAGAAGAAGTTCCACTTCTTCTGCTTTGTCAATTGTATTAGTTGCATATGCACCAACAAACTGTGATAGTTTAGTGAGATGTTCAGTAGGATTGGAAAAAGAGCCCTTCCATACAACATCCACTGATTCATTGTCAAGGGCAGTCACTGATTCATCAATTCTTCTTCTCTTTCTTCTCTTGACTACAACTTTGTGACCCGGGCTGTAGAAAACATCTAATGGAGGTATTTCCTCAATTTTGAAAATGATTTCCTGCGTTGGGTAGGCCGGGATAATCTCTTGATTCTGATCTTTTGGTACCTGCTATAGTGGCATTGCAGTTTCCACTATATTATGGGTTTGCTCAAAGGTTTGGAAACTTGTCAATTCTTCAACATTAGGCTTTGGTGGTGGCGGTGTCTCTAGTGCTTTAGAAAAAATTTCCCATTCTGTCTTTAATCCTTTGCTTGAGGTTTCACTGTTTGCTCAGGTGTATTATGAATATGCTAAACTTCTTTAGAAGATGATTAAGCTCCACAAGTTTCTTCTTCAGTTTGCATCTCAATTCCTTTAATTAATTTTTCAATTATTTTCTCAGGAGTTTCATTTCTGCTTTTAGATTCATTGTCACAGTGATCCGAAATCTGAGAGTGGTGTTGTGATTTTTCTGACTCTTGATTTGATTTTTCTTGATATTAATCTTCTGACATGTCTTTAGTCTCATCATCTAGACTAATGCTAGGAGTTGGCCTTTTGACATCTTCAATAAATAATAAGTCCAATGGGACTGTTTCTAATCTCTTGCTTCTATATGCTTGGAAATATTTAAAGTCTGCTTCACTGAGCTTATTAAATGTAATTTTCAACACATCTGTAAACTTCTCTACACCTTCAAATAAATCATCAAATATGTCCTTCTCATTCAGGAAAGGTTTGAGTTTAAGATTAGTAGTAAAATTCTGAACCACATCATTAGGATCATATGGTATTTTTAGTATTAAATCCAGATTCAATGAAGTGACATTTGAAATTTCTTTAGCTGCACGACCAATTTCAAAAAGGGCAAAAGTACCACATTGTACTCGGAAAGTAGACCAGATGGATTTTTTGGAATCTCTGAGTTGTTTGGTGACACTACTTACTAGAGTTGATAAGCAATTTACCTGGCTAAAATCTTATTAGGAACATAGTAAGGCAAAGCATGGGGGGGAGAAAAACTCCCAAAAACTTTGATATAAGTAAAAATTTCCTCACTAAAGTAGAATATCTGTGCTAGCTTCCTTAGAAATCCTAGGGGTTCTTTCATTAAAAATGGTCTGATGGATGGGCAACATAAATCCATTACAAATTTTATAGAAATGTAGATGAAGCTCGGATTCCCACAGGGCTTTATGGTAAACATGAATTGGATTGGGGTCTTGGCTTGTCCACTTCCATCCCATAATAGGAAAGCTTGAACAAAAACATATTGCATCCATGATGTATGTGCTCATGTAGAAGGAAGGTATTGTCCTAGTGGAATAGACTTTATTTGTCCTGTAATCCATAATGGTTTTAGCCAGATTATCAGAAAAATAGTTGCCCAATTCATGATAAATGAATTGATGTTTGCATCAATTAAAGGAACCCATTCTATGGAAAATCTAGTGTTATTCGGTTTAGCAAATAATCTACATAGCATTTCTGCTGCTTAACAATAAGGGGAGGATAATTGTGCTATTGGGTACATACAAAGTTTATCCCACTTTAGATTTCCTTGGTCTTCTTTCCATCCTTTTTCCACTTTCATGAGGTGTGTATTCTTTTTCAAAAATCTTTGCAAAAAACCTTTATCATAATTCTTCTGCGGCATAGGTAAATGATACATTATCTGTAAATCCTCTACGGTAAATGAACCAATATTCTCTAGCTTAGAATTCTCGAATTTTTTGTCTGCTATGTTGAGGTTGTCAATGACCCATTTTACCATATCAAAGTATGGTAAGATTTTGGGTCTTGCCGCTATTCTATGGCAAAACAAACATGCAACTTCAAAGTAAGACGATTCTGATGAAACTGCCTCATCTGATGTTACTGTTTTCTTTAGTTATATTGGTTATTATCCTTCAAATAGGTTGTACATTGTCTCCCATAAAGAACTACCACAATCCTTGTTGCACAATGTGTCTGAGAATAATGGAGGCATGTTTGTAGTCTCAGAAATGGAATCTTGGGCAACCGCTTTGCATTTCTTTGTCATTCAAGTTGATATTACTTCTTTAGGTGGTTTCGTGAATTCCAGCAAAAAACGAGTAAATTCATATCTGAGATGAGGAGAGATGATGATAGAGAATAGAGTTAAATCAACATAGATCAAAATCCGATGCTTTACGCTTCAAGTAAGATATCAATCTTTTGAATCATGTACCCATTAAATGTCGTTAATAACCCTTAACTCATTTATCAAATAACTTACATGCTTTACGCAATATGTCTAATATAACGATCTAAATCATTAGATTGTATAACAGATTGATTTCTTGAGTAATAAATGAATAGCACAAATCACATTTTTTAGCAGATGCCAATACCATATGTTTTCGCCGCTTTTAAGATGCGAAATGTGATCTTCGCAAATCACACATCGCATTTTATTACGGTGAACTTAATTTCATTTGTTTTAAATTTGTGAAAAGAGAAATGTGCTAAAGACACAAAATACTTCGCTATGTCAGATTTTATGGATGCATTTTGGTATTCTTTTATTGTCTCATCGGGTCCGACTTGTTATAAGTTTTTCTCTTAGAGAATGCACGATGTGATTTATAACTTAAAAGATATTTTTTAAGCTTTTTCAACGGGGGATTTCATATCTTTCAAACAAGTTGAAGTGCTAATCGCAATTCACAAATCCTATATGTGTTTTAAATTTGTTGGTTTGTAAGCTATGTGATTTGCACTAAGCATTTTGAAATCAAGCGGAAAGAAAAAGCCTTTATTCCTAAAGTTTAAGACTTAATGCTAGAACGATTTTTTTTTCTAAAATTATATATATATATATATATATATATATATATATATATATATATATATATATTTAAAGGGTACCCATTTATTATTAAAATAAATGGGGGGCGTTGTATAGTACAACAAGTCTGAACTTTCATCTTCTCTTGTGAGACTAGATTCACATGGGCTTTAATCTTGCCAATATTTGGTATTGAAATTGAAGCCTTTTCTCTGCCAAGCCATGACATGGATTATTTTACACATGGGAGGAAACCTTCAACAATGGTCCCAAGTGGATTAAGTTTCCAACCTACCAATTGAATTTTCGAAGGAAAAGGGATTGACGACCATTAGAGGGACTTTCAAGACCTTCATCTATATAGATGGAAGTTATAGGAATAGTATATTCCATTTGGTAACATGAGTACTTGTGGAATTTGACCCTTGTCATGGCCTATTTGAGTTCCTTGATATAATTTTGGGACAAAGTTCACTATATAAGCAACCCCTGGATTATCTTAATGCATTATTCATATTCTCACATTACCATCAAGCTAGCCATGCAATAGAAGATTTCAAGCATAATTTTACCATGAAATATTGAGGGTCATGAATCTCTGGGGTGAACATCAGGCTGGTAGACACAAATATATGTGAGGGATACAAGCTCCACCAATTGCCTCAATAGTGCACATACATAGAAGTCAATTGTAAAAAAGTTCGAGTCTTGGTTCCTGTGGCTTCTATAATGGAAGTAATTTTTGATATATTGCCATTGGGGCTACTTAATCCATGTGCTATTGAATTCGATTAATGTGCTATGATCTGTATTAGCCCAACCCCTCTATCTTTTCTTAATATAAATGAGGTCATCTCTCTCACAAAATTTATTTATAAGTTGGTACCCACCTTGTCTTAAATATCTATATTTCTTGCTTCCCCAAGAGCCGTAATAACAATTTATGAAATCAAGCTTGTGAAGATTTACAATTTAGAACTTGTGTTGTGGAGATCCCAATAGCTGCACTAGAGCGAATGCTGCAACATAGATTTTTGAGGTGAGAATCCATCATGGATTTTTTCTTCGTGATTTTATGCAATTGGATTGGGACATATGCGCGAGACTGGATTAGATTATTACATCTTTTTAGGAAAATAATATGGGAATTTTCGTTATGCATCCAAAAGAGATATTTTTTCTGCAGCTGAAGGTGTATCTTTCCGTAGGTGGCTGGTTTTAGGACATTATAACAATTAGTGAAAAATAAATTGATTGTGTTTTTAGTTCCAAGGGTTACCCATATTGAAGAATTTCAATGGTTTTGAGGACATGTCCTTGTGAAATTTGTAATCATATTTCATAACATAGGCTGTAGGGTTGAACGATTTTCCATAACTCCTTCCTTTATAATTGTGGAGATGGTAGCTTTACTGAATTGAATGGACATAGGTTAAATTTAAATAACAGGTTTTGAGGATATACTCCAATTATAGGTTTAAATGATTTAGTATAAACCTTGCAGGGAAACCGAAGGGATATGCTTGGCAAACCCATTGGCACGGACTAGTGTGCCTCAAAGAGGGGGATTCAAACCATGCACCTATCATCACAGAACTAGCCAAATGCCCAGTGTCATTGGTGACAACCAGCTGAGCTAATCTATTAGGCTCCATATTTTATTCTACCTATGCAACTTATAGATATAACATTGAATCAACTGACTTGATGTTCAACATTTAACCATAATAGTGTTGTTGTCACATATGAGATATAAGATGACATACCATAAAATTTTAATTGAAAAATATATCTTTTGGTGATCTAGGGAAAAATTTTAAGCTTTTCAGCTCTAGTTTTTTCTAATAAGTTAAATAAAATGCTTAAATACAGTGTAAACTTTGAAGTCAAAAAAATTGATAACTGTTAATTCTTTAGTTCACATCAAGTATTTATTTTTGGCTTCTTTGCACCTTGTTGGCTTTCAATGAAATTTTGTGCAAGTAGTAGTTTTGTTAGTATTTTGGTTTAATGCATATTGCTTATTTTATCTGCAACATGGATGCTCTGTTCTAAAGAAATGAAGAAATTTTTATTAATGCTTACATAAAGCTTATTTGGCAACATGGACAATCCTTGTGCCAAACACTCTCCCAAAATCCACAATCCCTAAATGGATATTTTTGGTTTCCATCCACTCTATTTTATACATTCCCAATCTGATCCATCTGTTTCCCTATAAAACCAACCTTTTTAATCTCTCGCCAACTAAAACTATTGCTTCTGCTAACCAAAACAGTCTTGCCTGGACCCAAAACTCTATATAAAATCCGTTGTGCTATTATACACTTTGTATTTAATAACAATACCCTGTATAGTATGAACTCAATTTATCTTGGTCAAAATCCTCTCTAATTTGACATTCATTTTTTTCAATGCATCTAATGCCTTGCTGCCATCTCTGCCAAATGCAGCGGTGTTTTTGAATTATGATGGAGGTGTTCCCTCAACTTTATTGAGTTTCCAAGGTCAACGACCACTCCATTCATGCGATGAAATTCTTTTCCAATACCTGTAATATGATTATGCACTCTCTCTCATCTACAGTGTAACTATAAATTTCCTCTTCCTCGTTTTGAAGCTACATGTATTCATCATCATAAAATTCATACTGGAAGAATGAATGGTTTTTTTCTTGGCATTTGTGTGCCTCTCAAACTCCTGTCCATTCCATCTTAAGACTATTCTTTGCTTCTTGCATTTGTCTTCTTAGCTTCTTAGTATAGGGTTGGTCCATGTCTGCTACCTGCACTTTCTAGATTACCCAAAGGAAAATTTGAGAAGATTCTCTACTTAATTTTAATTTTTAATTGTAAGCTTAGTAGCTGCCTTCAAATGTGTCTCATCATCCTTATTCCCAGATTACAGTCCCATCAAGGAAATCCATAAATTTTAATGATGGTAAGATTCACCCTTATGTCCATATACTCACAACATGCCAAAAATACAATTGAATGGTCCTAGGCTTGCAATTAGGGTTCTTAGTGCCATCTTGAAGTGGGACAACCTTAACCTTTTAAGGTATATAATATGATCCCTCAATTAACCATTTTTTCGGCAAATGTTTTCAGTTTCCTTTTTATATGTTCACAATAAACCCGACTTCTAGAAAGAGTAAATTGCAACCTTTGCATTCCTCTGAAAAATCCTGCAGCTTCTTAATTTGCTGTGAGTTCTATATCTAAGCTTGATGGCGAAAAAAAAATGTCAAACATCAATGGTTTGTTTATTTTCAGAGTCTTGCACACAGAAACACTTGACCGAAGAAAGGAAATATAAGAAACCCATGTTTTCTACACTCAACCCTCCACCTAGATCCTTGAACACCATGAACCTAACCTACCCTTTTCTTATGTGATTTAATCATTGTTACAGCCAACCCCAGACAAGATAGAGATTGATATATTTATTATTGCATACGAAGATATCCATGCATCTCTGGGGCTTATATCCGAAGTGATAACGAGTGAAAAAAACTCTATGAGGTATTTCACATAAGAAATTTATAGATATATAAGTGACTCAACAGATCGTTTCAATTTGAAATCCCTTAAAACAATGTTTTCATTGTTAGTAGCAAGACCAATATTGAAGGCAAAGGTGATAACCAATCATCCCTCATTAAATTCTATTACTGACAGCCCCATCAAATTCTAAACTAGCCCACTCTTCCAGAATCAGATATAAAGTAAAAATATTCCTAATGAGATCACCCATTAGCCTGTAGAGATCTGAAATGTGCATGTTGTCATTTATTTACTTTTTAGTGACAATATTTTAGTGTTCATCCTTAGGCTTAAGTAGTTGGATTGTTTCTTTAGTGGTACTTTCTCTTCTGGATGAACTGTGATGGTCACGCCTACCTTGTATTTAATCTAGATTGTAGACTTTGTTAAAAGTGTACTATGTTTTCATTCAAAATAGCCAATAGAAAACTCAGTACATCTTTCCACGGTATTTTGAAGTCATGGATCTAATTTTCATATTTTTTTGATCGCATACCCCACATCTGTCAGGGATCTCTTAAATTTAGATGTAAGGCTCATTATGTTGTTTAAATATTATACTAACAAAAATCCTTTGCATATTTTTAATGTAGTCTAGTGCTACCTTTGTGCATGCAGAAGGGTCCCTGCCCCTGCCATAGTCTATCAGGATGAAAATTGCATTTGGTGTAGTCAAGCGTTTGACATTTCTTCATGGAGGAGCTAAAAGACATGTGATTTATTAGGATTTTAAGGCATCTAACATGCTATTGGATTCAATTTGTCACTTTAACCCCAAATAATTTAAATTACTAAGCATTGCTACAATATGAATTGTAAGTCTTTGGTTACTAAGAGATTGAACTGTAATGAGTTCTTTGTATGACTGAAGGCCTGTGTACCTCATGCAAGTATACAATGCCAAATTTTATGACTTTGGTCTAGCAAAAGATGGACATGAAGGAGACAAAACTCATTTTTCTACTTGATTCATGGGAACTTATGACTATGCAACTCTTGAGTATGTAATGACCGGTGAGCATTCTTGATAGCTTATAATTTCCAAGTTAACTTGTGTTCAATCTCATTAGCTCTAAAAATTATCAGAAATTGTCTGCATAATTTCAATTGATTTTTTCTCATGACATGTTATCCTGAGTAGTGAGTATGCATCCTATTTAGGGTGGATAGTGATGTGTATTTATCCAAGGCCTAGACAAACTAGGGTGAAAAGTCCAAATTGTTTAAAAACCATCATGAATATAAAAGTTTGGCTTCATATGATTGTATTAAGATTATAGTTATAATATGTCTGATGCTTAGAAAAGTTGGTACGTTGACTATAGCAACTAATAGTGTCTGTTCATAAATAAAAAAATTAATAATGTATATATAGGTTCAACTTGAAAGGATTTGGTTTGTTGGGTCACATTAAGTACTAAGGACACTATTGATTATTTGGGGTTCATTTGACAGAGATATTAAAAATCAATTAATACTCACCCTACTTATTGCTAATTTTATCATATAATGATGCCAGTATAGGGTTCCTAGCCATGAATTTAGTGGGGTTTTCAATAGAACATGTTGAGGCTTTAATGAATCTTTTAGAACAGGAAAAGGGAGGAACCATTGCCCCAATTGAAGGGGCCCTAAATCCAACAAGAAACAACATGTATTGAGAGTTATAAAAAGTAAAATTTCCAAAATTATAGGGATCCACATATGGACAGGGAGCAAAGGCTTGGCTTTTATAACATGGTGATGTATTTCACCTTGAGGGACTATACCTAAAATCTAAAGGTAACTATGGATGTGTTTCAACTAAAGGGAAGTGCCTTATTGTGGTGAAAGACACTCTTTTCACAATTGGGGAAGGTTATTTCAGAGCTAACGCGAGAATTGTTTGAGGAAAAATTTAGAGAATGTTAACTATTATATGAATTCATCCAAATTCAATTGAATGAGACCAATTACTTAAAATAGGGTAGTCGATCAATACCCAAGTATGAACCACGATTCATGGAGTTGCTCAAATATGCTCAGCACTTCAACACATAAATGCTAATGGTGAATAAGTTTGTTTATGGATTGAATTATAACATATGAGCCAATGTAAGAATTTTGATGCCTTATACCTTACATGAGGTAGTGCAATGAACCATCATTGTTAAAGAAAATATTTTAAGCAGTGGACTGAGTATACCACCATGACCTACTAGGAAAGGATAGTTATTGGGGATAGTTTAAAACACAAAAGCCATCAAAGAGGACTAGTCTACAAGCACCAAAGATAGTCAACAGGGAAGCAAATTCCACCATATCGACCTCCAACATGGAAATCATAGGCTACATCATAACAATCATAGTCAACAACACAACAATCAAACCACACAGTGTATTGTCACCCTACACCATAATTTTATGCCGCACCCCAGTAGCACCTAACACATAGTCCAGTTCATACCAATGGAATTCTAGGCCAACATTCAATTCAAACAATAGCGGGAGTTAGGCTCTTAATAGGGGGTGTTGGACTTATGGAGGTCCACACTTCAAGGGGGATTTCCCCAAATAACAAGGTGAGTACAACCCAACATAGTAGAAAACCATAGTGGGGCATCTGGAAAGGGAGTTGATATCCAAAGTAGAAATGAATATATTTGGAAATGATGCATGTTAGGTGCTTTATCATTGTTACAAATTACAACCAATGAGATGCAGTGGAGAGCATCACATGATTTTGGACTTGAAGAGTGTATGATGATGTATGATGCACCCACTACATATAATGCTTGTTGGCCTAGTGCATAGTGGGGATCAAATGCTTACAGGGATTGTAATGGTGGTATCCCATACATGGGTGATGGAACAAGTCCTTTTGACATGCCATTTAATGGACATATTATGCCAACGGATATGTAGGGAATGCAGGGATATTTGCCAGGTTTTGTCCCTCTTGTTCAAAGGTAAGGTGTTTTTTATTGATATATGTAACATGTTAGGTGTTTGAATTTTTTTTTGCAGCTTGAGAAGAACATTCGACTCATTGCACTAGCAACAAGTTGGGCTAAACATGTAGATGATTGGTTCCCTCAAGTTTTTTCTAGTCGAATAGGCACAAGTTTTGTTATCTCAGTTGCAAAACAAAGAGGTAATGGAAAGCAACCTCATAAAAACAATGCTCCATGGTGATGGCTACTCCAAAGGATGCTAGATATTTGAATATTTTTTATTGGTGTAAAGGTGGAAGGTCCTCCACCCAAGTACTTTAGTTACCGTGTGCAATAACAAAGCAAGCTGGATGACGAGGTGTGTGATTTTATGTACATTTATTAATACATTCTAATTGACATTAATAATATTATATCATCTCATCTCACTCTAATGTTATCACAATTTGTTTCATTCTAGATGGATTAAGGTGAATACATGAAATTTTTATTTAGAAGGTTGTGATATCCCTAGAAGAAGTAGACACTATACTTGGAGGGAAGCTGTTGAAAGTTCTAGGACTGTGTCACTACCTACACTCCAGGTTTGTTTGTATTTAGTTGCTCTAAATAATTTGACATATTCACGCAAACGCTTAAGGAATTTAAGATCTGAAATTATTTCATTTATAACATGTTGAACACATTTATAGGTTAGGTATCTTGATGCTTATATCAAATGGAAATATATTGTATACCCATAAGATCATTGTCCTGATTGTAAGGTTGTGGATAAAGAGGGTGTTTCTTTTAGGAATGCTACCTTTTGTGGGAAAATATATGAAGGTGGTGAGGCTAAGCATTTATTGGATATTGGAAACCTGTAAGACATTCCTATCTTTGTTTTCAAACATGGTACAAAATTTAAAGAGAACGAAGGTACTGTATTCCATGTTTCCTTCATTCTGTTCAGATATCTTTGTTCCCTTTCATTATAATGTGGTGGTTATGTGATGTGCTGAAGTTTTCTATTAATTTGTTGATTAATAAATAATGTTTGGCTTGAAGTAGGTTTGTGTTGGAAATGACTCTGGTTTGAACTAAGTTTCTGTTAGCAATGGGTATGTGAAGAAGGAAGTGACCAGGTGCAATCCTATGTTATTGAATACACAAATAGTATAGATTTTGGCTTACTTATTAGCTCGAGCATGTCCTAAAAAGAGTCTGATTCCCATCAGTCACAGAGATTATTCCTACTTCAAGTGCTTCAGGAAGTTAATCAATGTAGAGGACACCATCATAGAATCCATGAGTAACTGCAAGTATAACAATTATGCTCCTCCTTATGGTTTACTCTAAACTCACTGGTATTTCTCACCTTTTTATTTTAATCATTTGTTTTATCTTGTGCTTTGGGATTCTTCATTGGTAGTCACATGGACACATTGTATGAACCCATCAAAACTACACTAATTATAAATGCTAATAGAAGCAGAGTATAGAGTCTGACTCACTACTATTGTGCACCATAATCACATGACTATTATTACCATGTAATATTCCTAAATCAACATGGAGCTAATTGGAATATTAATTTTTGATTAAATTCGGCAAATCCTAATGTTGGGGGTGGAATAAAAGAAGTGATGGAACCCATAACGCACACTTAGGAAATAAAGTCTCCCTATAGTTACTTAGGCAAATATCAGATGACAACGTGGGGCCCATGAGAGCCTCGTGACAGCGTGAGGGAAGGGGCAGCGTGGACAGCGTAGGCCCATGACAGCGCAGTTGAGTGGGGACAACGTGGCCAAGGAGGGACAACACAATTTAGCGGGGCCTGGGTGAGGGCAAGGCTCTCAAGCATAAAAGGGAGAGGAGGCTCCTCATTCGGGGATTCGATTATGCATCTATGATTTCTGTATTTTAACATTGAGCATGCTTTGCTATTGAGCCAAGTCTACAAGTGCTTCTCAGCACACCGGGTGTCTCCAAGCGGAGATCCCAACCTTAGCCCCGGGGGACTTCGAGTGCTTGCTCGGGTGAGGAGTTCCACCTATCGATTTTCATGAGGGAGCCATAGCATCTTTAGCCAGGGATTATGCACTTGCTTGGACAACGCAGTCCCAGAGAGAGATCGCGTAGTCCTTAGAGGAGGCAGTTCCGGGAGCGAGGATTCATCAGGGGATTTAGCCCGAGATAATGAGAAGGGATCAACCCTTCACTATTGCATCATTTTGGTATAGGAGGAGGCCACTATTTACAGAGGATGATTAAGGGCCAACGTATTTCACTGGGATAGCATTATTCCTCAAGGGAGGTCAAATCTCGGTGTCATCCATTCCGAAATCCATTTATGGGCTTTTCTGGTTATTTGGAGGAGAGCTCATTCCTAGAGTTTCATATTTTCCTAAGTAGGGGAACAACCCCAAAGAGCCATCCTATTCCAGAAATAGTAGCAGTCCGGTAGCAGCAAAATCAACATTTTGGAGATAACACAGAGGCTTGATAGAGCAACAATTCCTTGAGCATTTCTGAGAGTATTTCTAGCTTGCCTTGTGCAAGCCAAGGTGCCATCATTTTGATCACCTTTGTACTCATTGTACCTTTCAGTTATATAATAAAATGGCTCAGCATTCTCCATATTTTGCATTGTTTATGTGATGTCTCTCTATTTGCTATGAATCCTTGTTTATGTCGCTTTATATTGTTGTTTATTTCTACACAAAATATTATAGGGGTATCAAAGCTCATAGACTTGGCTCAGCCTGTGGAGTAGATTGTCTAAGACACTAGCAAGAAAACCATATATCACTTCCGGGGGAAGGAAGTACAAGGACTGATGGCAGGTGAGAAATATGAAGGAAGGGAGTTCAGGGAACTCCTCCTAAAATCTATGCAGAAGCTATCGAGGAGAATAGAAGAGATGGGGCAGAATTTTACCGTAGACCAGAGGCAAAGAGAAACCCCCAAAAGGTTTCAAAAATAAGAAGGTCCCAGTACTTCTTATCAGCAACAAAGAAGATCTGAGAAGGAAAGAGCTTCACATTATTCCACTAGATCCACTTTCTTTGATGAGAAAGAGGACAGGTATGAATATGACAAAGGCTTGGGTTATGAGACCCTAAGTGAGTATCTGTCTAAATACAAGTCACAACCTAGAGCATTGAAGGAGAATCTTTCTCTCCAAGAATTTCTGCAACTCAAGGAAGAGAGGAGATCCAGGTTCTTCTTGCCTACATTTGATGGATCTTCCACAAGCACATTGAGGGCTTGGAGGGAAAAATTAGCTACCTTCTTTCTGAAATATCCTATATCTGAAAGAGATTTTGTGTCGTTTGCAGGGTTTCACCTAGATGGTGAAGCAAGGGAGTGGTGGTTCAGTCACTTGTCCCATATGAAAGTATCTATTTATGCAGATTTTATTCAAAAACTGAAGAAGAAGTATGGTAGAAAGAAACCAAAGACATCTCACATAGTGACATCTCCCATCATCAAGGAGATAGTACATGAAGATCTAAAAGAAGATGTCATCATTATCACTCAAGAGGAGGAGTCTCTACCACCACCAGCTACAGATGTAATTACATCAAGAGGAGTATCACTTGCATCTTTGCAAGATGGTCTTGAGTTCTTGACATTTGGAGCCCCATGCATTAATCAGGAGATGCATGAAGAGGAGGAGACAGATACCAGCGCTGGTACATTGATAGAAGAACAACCATCACTTTTACCAGCAGTTGGAGACACCGTTGTCCCGGTTGGAGGAAATCTTGAGATCTTGCAAGAGGTTCCCACGCATCAGTTGATCCAAGATATGCAACCACTTTCATCTCATATTGTTTCAGTACCTCTTATTGAAACTTATGGGGACATGCCATCAGGGCTATTGCATGACCAAGGGTTAGAACAACATGCTGATTTGGAGCAGCATCATATCACTGTGCAAAGGACTCTTGATCTAATCAAGGAAGAGATAAAGAACCATCCTAGTTTGTCATTGATGAAATACATTCAACCCTTCAAGTTGAAATGTAGAGTTTCCAAAGATAGGATGAGTATGATCCTATGTACAATGGCTGGCTATAAGTTCAACATTGTGCCTTGCTTTGAGACAACACATGCATCACTTTGCGGATCTACAACGCTGTTAATGAGCAACAGTGAGAAGAAGAGGACCCATTCCTCATGGGAGCAATCAAATGGCAGCTTCATTCATGAAGCGATGGAGAAGAGGATGATATATGGTAGACATCTAGAGATGGGAAATCTTTTTCCCTTTCGAGATGACTCTTTCTCAATGAGCCTCTCACATCTCAAAGAGAAAATTCTACCTGTAGCAGATCCAGAACCTTCTTGGTTTTGGAGGGCCATTGATGAGAAGAGTATCTCATGGAGAGACCTCAATGGAGGTGCACTTCAACATTTCATGGAGTGCAAAGATATTCACATGGAGGATGTTGGTATTCTACAATTGGAGGATACAAAGTTTGATTTTGGTAGGATTCATCATCCACATTGGGATGGATGGATCCAGATAAGAAGCAGGAGGTCTCCTACCTTCCTACAGATCTATGATACTGGGAAGCAAGAAGCATGGCTGCGCTGGTTAATTTTGGGTATGGATACTACCCAACATCTCACACTCCCAAGATCCATGCCATGTTTATCACTGATGACATGCAACAACAAGAGGCATGGCAGCGCTGGTTATTGATGAGAGATGTCTCACAACAGGTTGCACCACTCATAGATCCAGGAGGAGTGGGAACCTTGGGAGGACTTGACACAACACAGAGAGTCTTGGGTAGGCTCAAGGAGGGAGACATTCTCCCAATATCAGTATTAACCACTCTCACCATGCATCTTGCGTTGAGAAAACATGTTTCAAGGATGGATGGCACCATCATGGTGCAAGGAGACCACTCCATGGCTTTGGAGAATCATAAGATACTCCCCCATAGGGAGGGATCTTCCACACATGGTAGAGGTTGGTGGTCACTCATGCTTACATTGGCCAAACTCATAAATTTTTTGATGGGTGATAGCTTCCCATGGAAGGCTAGCCTACAAAAACTTCAACCTTCACTAGAGCATGAGCAGCTGCAGGAGGAGTAGTAGAGGCAAGATTGCAACATCCCAGTTGAGGAGAGACATAACTCTTTGGTAAAGTTATCACAACCACTTCCTTTCTCATTGGGAATGAGAAGAGGCCCATCTATGAGCCACTTCACTAGCTTGAACAAAGTACATGGTAAAGGTTGTATTTATGTACATCATGATTCACTTATTACGTATTTGTATTTCCTTACCATTCATGTGCATGCCATTGCTCCAAGGAGGGGCACTATTTCTTATAGAATTCATTGTCTACTCGGGACCATAATTAGTGATGATGATGGCCACTCCCTAAGAGATTTTCGGGTGGTTATGTCTTATTTAGGGTGTGCTCAATTTTCACCCCACATCATGCACCTTCTCCAAGCATGTGAGAAGATTGGGGTAGTAAGCAAGTGGTTGGGAAACCACTCATGATGCCATATTATGATGCAGTTAGGAGTAAAATTACGTTGGTTGCACTTGAGGGACCATTGTCCTTCTCTGGTATTACACATGGCAGCTAGTATGACTCTGATTATGATCCCATATGTTGATGATGTCCTTATCATTGTTGTGGGAATGATTGGAGAGATGATACATGGATTGGGTGTGCTGATTAGAGAAGAGATTCTCCACATTTCATATACCTCATACTTCAGGGAGAACATTGGACAATCCATGATTGTTACATTTGACCTCTTGTTTCCATATGAGGTGAGCCATATGGTTAACTTGAGCACTTGGGAGGTGCCTCTCATGAGAATTTGGGAGGAGTTTTTCTATGAATTACCATTCTGAAGGGTGATTCATTTTGTATGGATGATAACTTGGGGATGGGAGCTTCACATGGGAATGAAGGATCCAAATATTTTTCGGATTCCATGCCTCAAGAAGGCCTCTAGACAACATATAGTTGCCTCCATGGAGATCCCACCTTTTCATGATGAGAGCCATTTGGATTTATCACCCAAGGCTTACTTATACACTTGGGAGGAGAAACTTGGAGACATATTAATGAGAGAGCATCTTTTTCATTGGAGGGACTTACCATATGATGTTACAGGAGGAGGAGAGGAGGATCTTCAATTCTATCCTTGTAGTTGTTTGAGGACAAGCAACATTTGGGAGGAGAGGATTGTAATATTCCTAAATCAACATGCAACTAATTGGAATATTAATTTTTGATTAAATTCGGCAAATCCTAATGTTGGGTGGAAATAAAAGAAGTGATGGGACCCATAACCCACACCTAGGGAATAAATTCTCCCTAAAGTTACTTAGGCAAATATCAGATGACAGTGTGGGGCCCATGAGAGCCTAGTGACAGTGTGAGGGAAGGGGCAGCGTGGATAGCGTGGGCCCATGACAGCGGAGTTGAATGGGGACATCGTGGCCAAGGAGGGACAATGCAGTTTAGTGGGGCACGGGTGAGAGAAAGGCTCTCAAGCATAAAAGGGAGAGGATGCTCCTCATTTGAGGATTCTATTATGCATCTATGATTTCTGTCTTTTGACATTGAGCATGCTTTGATGTTGAGCTAAGTCTGCAAGTGCTATTCAGCACACCGGGTGTTTCCAAGTGGAGATCCAAACCTCAGCCCTGGGAGACTTCGAGTGCCTGCTCGGGTGAGGAGTTCCACCTATCGATTTTCAGGAGGGAGCCATAACATCTTTAGCCAGGGATTACGCATTTTCATGGACAACGCAGTCCCAGGGAAAGATCGCGCAATTCTTGGAGGAGGCAGTTCCGGGAGTGAGGATTCATCAAGGGATTCAGCTCGAGATAGCGAGAAGGTATCAACCCTTCACAAATGCAATATTTTGGTACAGGAGAAGGCCATTATTTATAGAGGATCATTAAGGGCCAATGTATTTCACTGGGATAGCATTATTCCTCAAGGGAGGTCAAATCCCGGTGTCATCCATTCCGGAATCCATTTATGGGATTTTTTGGGTATTTGGAGGAGAGCTCATTCCCATAGTTTCATATTTTCCTGAATAGGGGAATATCCCCAAAGAGCCATCCTATTCTAGTAGTAGCAGCAGTCCAGTAGTAGGAGTAACAACATTTTGGAGATAACACAGTCCTTGATAGAGCAACCATTCCTTGAGCATTTATGAGAGTATTTCCAACTTGCCTTGTGCAAGCCAAGGTTCCATCATTTTGATTAGCTTTGTACTCATTGTACCTTTCAGTTATATAATAAAATGGCTCAGCGTTCTCCATATTTTGCATTTTTTATGTGGTGTCTCTCTATTTGTTGTGAATCCTTGTTTATGTCCCTTTATATTGTTGTTTATTTCTACACATAATATTACATACCAACAATACCAATTCTAACTACTAAAAAGATAGAGGATGGCCTTTACGACCACTTAATGCTCATTTTACCTATTCAAATATTTTATGAAGTTTTTATTTATTTATTGAGAGTATCTATTCAACCAAAATTTTCCAACTCTGGCAGCTACCCAGGTGAGACAACCCACAATCCCCTAGGGGATGATTAAGAGTATCTATTCAACCAAATTTACTCGAGAATCTCACTTACCCAAGTGAGACAGTACACCAGAGACAATTAAGAGTATATATTGAGCCAAATTTACCTTAATACCCACACCTACCTAGGTGAGAAAGCCCACTAAGGATCGATTAATTAGGAGTATTTATTCAACAAAAAATTATGAGGGACTTTCAACTTATGAGGTGAGATATCCCATTAGGAGCAATTGAGAATATCTACTCAAATAAATTTTCCAAATACTTGCACCTACCCAAGTGAGCTAGCCCACTAGGGGCAGTCAAGAACATCTACTTAGCTAAATTTTCCCAAGACTTGCATGTGCCCATGGGACTCTGGCTGAGGAACAAAAACACCCTTGTTTCACCACCCATCCAAGCCCATGTTGACTTGATTTTGTTCTCAATATTCAATCGATGCATTTTAACTAAATATTCCTCTTATGTTTTCCCTATAATCGGTGAAATTTCTGGTATAGGATTTGGAAGTCGAAGGATAATCCGATAAAAGTAACTAGAACCTGCCCATGGGACATCTTGCTAGGGAGATTAAGTCTAGCTATTCATAAAAAAATTCTCAAGACTTCCAGCTACCCAATTGAGAAGGCCCAGTAGGTACAAACCTACTAAGGTAATTGAGAATATCTATTTAGAAAAAAATGTCCATGACTTGCAGCTACCCAGGTGAAATAGCTCACTGGATACAAACATGTTTAGGGGAATTTGAACCTTGGTTGGGGAATAACAACACCCATGTTTTACCAACCAACTAGACACCATTCAACTTGTCTTTCACTTTGTGTGTGTATGTGTTTTCCTTTTCAACCCTTTTCTCTCTTTCTACTTCTTGTGGGTGCTCTTGGCAAAGTTGACACAAGCTCAAAGCCAGTGGAACCATCCATGAAAATGTTGTACAATCCCCATAGCAAAGAACAAATTGTACTAAATTCAATGAAATAGGATATATATCTTCTCCATGTGTATCTTTTACGTGCACATATGGTCATCAATTCAATTTTTTGTTGGTTATCGCATTCACTACTACAATATAAAGTAAAATGTTGAAAGAGTCTGGCTATGGAAACTAAATTATTTATCAGCTAAGCAGCTCAACTTATTGTTTTTTGTTTTTTTTCCTAGACTATTTGCAGTGCCTACAAGGATCAAGACAACAATGAGTAGTATCATTGCATTTCAAGGCTATACAGAACCCCATGAAGATAGGGATTGAGTATGGGAATAAAATAGCTAATCACCTAGACAACTTAATTCACTAAGATGTTAAGTTTTTCTAATCTCCTACAAAATGCATGATGGTTTTTTCATTAGGGAAATAGTACGTTGTCATTTTTTGTTTTAAATCACCGTGAAAGTGACCATTAAATTTATGAAAGGCTTCAAAGTTGTGCCACTTTGTAATATCAATTTTCTAAATGCAAGCCATATTCTTGCAAAATATGTTCCCATTTTTTTTTTAAACTATTGAAAAATAGAGGCAACATTATCAATGGGAAATAAATAACAATTTTGCAAGCCCCTCAAAGCATTTTTAAGGTCTACTCCCATTTTCCCTCGCCAGTCATTGTTTTAGTCAAGGCTAAAAATCTTCATAAAATTATAAATTGTCTTAGGATAAATGGGTTCTTTTGTAGTCAGCATAATTGTAAACTACAAATCTATCACTCAAAATCTTTACAGATGATAGGGCATCTTCTCTACCTATGGAAGAGAATCTCTACATTAAATAGGGAAGTATTATATTGGTCCTATAATATGCTAGAGTTTTAAAGATAGTAATATATTTACATAAGAGACATTCAAAGATAGGTAGTGTAGCAATTGTTCCCCAAAAGTCGTAGAAATAGCTTCCTCTTATTTATTTTGTCTTTGACATGTACATTAATTTGATGTCAGCTAACACTACCTATTCCATATTGGTGTAGGATACAAATCTTCATAGCACAAATATACATTTAACAGTCTTCATTTATTCAGTGGAGCATATGCATATTTTACACAAAATAGTTAACTTAGTTCATATAGATTACAATCTCAAACTTGTTCTGAGACTTCTTATAGAATGGAATAAATGTATTCTACTTGTATGTCTGGTACTTTCCAACACTTAATTTAGACCTCAACCTGATTTTCATAACTTCCATAACCATTAAGTAGGGACTTGCAACTTTGATGCTATTTTTCTTGTCTAGTAAAAGATTTTCCAAGACTTTACAAAGTTTTATAATTTCTCGAAAGTTGCATAATTTAGAATTTATAAAGTTTCAAGATTTAATTTTTTGAAGTCTAGTTCTTTAAAGGGTGCTAGCTCAATGGAATAGCACCTTCTTTACAAGCAGGAGGTTGGTGGTTTGCTTCCATCGTGCCCTGATATTCATATGGAATGGTGACGGAGGCTCTTTTGACCATCACCAATGAGCTTATGGTGACATTTTTTAACCCTCACAAATGAGCTTATGGTGACATTTTTTGAGCCTCACCAAATATGAAATGGCAAGGGTCAACGAACGTCGCCATATATATGCACCAATAGTGACGGCCATGAAAGGTACATCACAAAAATTCATTGTTGTTCATATGAAATGGTGATGTTCACTATCTGTCATTATAATCAATATTCGTGACAAACCTTGAATGTCACCACAACACATAATTTTGATGATGCCACCTTTGGTGACGTTCATTTTTTTGTGATATAGGCTATTGTTCGCCAACATTGCTCATATGAAATGGTGACGGTCACTATCTGTCATTATAAATCATTATTAGTGACAGAACTTGAATGTCACCACAACACCTATAATTTCGACAACACCACCTTTAGTGACGTTCAGTTTTTGGTGAAGAAGGCTGTTTTGACCGTCACCAATGAGCTTATGGTGACATTTTCGCCCCTCACCAATGTCATTTTTTCTTGTAGTGCATCTGCTAAGAGATGATAGCCCACATCCTGTGCACCTATACCACTGCCTATACCTGTACTTTGTCATAGTTTATGCCTAATATCTCTATACATGTCATCTTGCTAACCTGCCTGCAAGATCCAAACTTGTAGATCTATCTCTTAAGAACTCATAGTTGCAATGTTACTTACCTGTATTCGCCTTCTAATATCATTTGCAACCCTACTCTCTTTTCCTTTGATGTACCTGATCTTGAAGTCAAACTCACTAATCGTGGCCAACCATCTAGATTACCCGGCATTCAGATTCGGCTGGTCTAACAAGTATCTCAACCCACTGTGATCACTCATCAATACAAACCTCGTGCCAAGAAGGTAGTGCCTCCACATCTTCAACACATGGATGATTTCTTCCAACTCAAGATCATGTGTCGGATAATTCTACTCATGCTCATTCAGTTTATGTGACTCTTAGATTACTACCTGTCCTTCCTGGATAAGAACTCCACCAAGCCTTCTCTTGCAAGCATCTATATATAACACAAATTATTTGTCCAAAACTACGATATTTAACACTAGATAATTTTTCAACAATTACTTTAACTATCCAAAACTGACTGCACATTCCTCTGTGCATTCAAATTTCTTACCTTTTCGCTGCAATGACATGATAGGATATGCAATGTAAGAGAAGTTCCTGATGAACCTCCTACAGTAACCCCATAACCCCATGAATGATCTTACCTAATACAAATTTATAGAAGATTCCCACTACATGATAGCCCTTATCTTCTTTGGATACACTGTTATGCCTTCCTTTGAGACCACATACCCCAAGTAGTACACCTTTGTCTGAAAGAAACTACATTTGCTAATCTTGTCATACAATTGATTGTCTCTTAGAGATTTCAATATTGTTGCTCAATGCTCAACATGTTCTTCCTCATTCTTAGAATATATCACTATTTCATCAATGAATACAATAACAAAATTTTCCAGATAAGGACGCAACACACTATTCATCAAGCACATAAAAGTAGCTGGAGCATTAGTCAAACCAAATGGAACTACAACAAACTCATAATGGACATACCTGGTCCGAAAATTTGTCTTATATATGTCCTCTTCTTTGATGCATACATGATGATATTCAGATCTCAAATCAATCTTCAAGAACAATTTTGCTCCCTTCAACTGATCAAACAAGTCATCAATCCTCAACAATAGATATTTGTTCTTGATGGTCACCTTGTTCAACTGCCTGTAATCAATGCACAACCTAAGACTACCATCCTTATTCTTCACAAACAACATTGGTACACCCCAAAGTGATACACTTGGCATAATGTATCCCTTATCAAGCATTTCCTTCAACTGAAACTTCAAATCTACTAACTCTGGAGTGCTCATTCTGTACGGTGTCTTTGATGCTGGTGCTGCCCCTGGTACCAACTCAATAGAAAAGTCTACTTCCCTATGAGGCGACAACTCCAAATTTTTTGCTGGAGACACATCTTGAAACTGTTGTAAAACCAAGTACCTGCTCAATATCTCTGCATCATTCTCCTCCTTACCTTTATCGCTAGAAATGTGCACTGCAAATAACACACACCCTTTTTTGCGACTATGCTTTTGCCTTCATAACTATTACCATCTGAACTGTTGTTGATTTCTTCTTACTGTGCAAGATTTCGTGTTTTCCATTATCATCCAAGCACTCAATGGATTTTTCATAACAATCCACTTTGGTCCTATGAAGATCTAACCAATCCATGCCCTAAAGCATAATGTATGATCCCAACAATAATACATTCAAATGTATTGAAGTAGACATACCATTCAACTCGAATGTATAATCCTTTACCCAATGATTAAATCTCTTCCTTGTACACCTGTAGGCAACTGCACTAACCAATATTCTGCATACACTTCCTTATTCAAACCACACTTTTTGACCAATTCAGGGTTAACATAACTATAATTAAATCTAGGGTCAATAAAAATAGAAACAACTTGATCACAAAGCTTACCGTCAATTTCAATGATAGATGCATGATGATCTGCCTTCCTGTTATCCAGTGTTGCATACATAAGAGGAATGCTCTGCCCAACATTCCCAACAGTTGGCGCCTCCTATGCATTATATATATGAGGTCTACCACCCTAATTTTGAGGAAAATCCCTCCTAAGATACTCCTTGCCACATGTCCAACATTGCAATCGTCATGCACCATCACCTTTATTATGCTGTTGTGACCCATGTCTCTACCTACCTACGTTGGACTTCTTGTATGGTGCAACATTCTCTTTCTCTTTTGCATTCTAAGGCCTTGTTCTTTTCGGCTTCCATTTACCTTTACCTTTATCTTTCCCTTTCCATCCTTGTTGAGATTCACTTTTATGCATTGAATGTTCGTAAGAGTGCTTCAATTTCCCAATAATTTCCTCAAGTGACTAAGGCTCATCATACTCAATCCTATCTCTAACTTCTAATGGAAATCCACTGGCAAATCTATGAAATTTAGCTTTCTCATATTTAAGATACAATGCATATCTCAAAAGCTCCAATAACTTGGTCGTATAGCCCTCATTGTCATTGATCCCATTTTGAGATCAAATAATTCCTTTGCTTTACTATCATAGTACCTTTCAGACAAGTATTTCTTCCTGAAAAGTCTCTTTAATTCATGCCCACACAACTCTTTTATCCTGATGTCTCTGACCTGCTTCACATCTTCCCATCAGATATCTGCTTTACCTTTCAACCTAAAGATAGCCATTATGACCTTCATATTCTCTGTGTACTCATGTAGTTCAAAGAACTTCTTCATCCCAAGTAACCAAGCCTCTGCTGCTCCAGGTGTTTCTAGACACCCTTAGGAGACCAAGAGGGCTGATGATAGGTAAAAATCCCAAGTGGTCGGATTGCTCTCGAACTAGGTTCAAACTGAAGTTCTTGTCACCCTGATTCCAATGGTGTGAATGGATCTCCAATCCGAGCCCATATGCAGAAGTTAGACTGAGTCAAAGTTTTGGTCAAAGTTGGGCAGTGGGCCAGGTTTAAGTGTCCCAAAAATTAACCGTCAATTGGCAGGAAACCTAGCTCCCAAAAACGGGTGAAATTGTGGTCTCATTAATTTTCCCAATGACCCTTATTTTCGTTAAAATCGAAAATGACTAATACTTGAAAAAAAAAAAAACAAAAAATATTAAAAAAAAAATAGGGTGGCGGGCCATGACCCCCGCCACCCCCGTCGACTATTACATATCATATTATAACAAAAATGAAGTTAGGGGCGGCGGGCCATGACCCCCGCCGCACCATCCTCCCACAAAGCCAAAGATATATCTATAACGGTTGAGTGGGTCGGGCCGGGACCAGATGGAGCGGACCCCGCCAACCCGAAGCCGTTATTTAAAACAACGCACCATCGTAACGAAAGCCCCTCCTCCTTGCGCCAAGTGTCATGTGATGGGACTGACGGGGATTGAACACGCCCGACCCACAAGGGCCAATCCCCAATTGACGGCCCCACATTTAAAACAGTACAAAATCAACCACCAAACAAACACCATATTAATACAATGATTTAAAGCATGCCAACATGCCACGAAAAGCACACGGATTCGGGGAGGTGGGATTTGATCCCCCGACCTCCCCTTAATAGTTTCCAAATTTTACCATTTGCACCATAACCACTTATGTGGTAAAGTCCGCCACCTTTTTTAATATAAACCTCAAATTTGTATTATGCCAGGGGGCAGAACGAAGGTAGAACAAAACGGGATGGAGGAGCCTGAGAATGCAATGGAGAACGAGGTTTTGTACAGTGGAACCATGACATAGTTCCAGGAGGCATAATGATGGCACAAATTTCAAGACAGAGAATATTCCTTTGATGCCCAAAGTTTCTTTGGGAGGTAAAATTTATTTATGTCAAAATGCATTCAAGTTTACAGTCAGTTTTCTCAGATTTTCGCAGGGAACACAATGGCAAGGTCAGATTCGCCTTTTGAGCAACAGATTTACAGATTTCCAACGAAAGAGAATCTTGGAGAATCTTCTAGATTCCTCAGAGGCTGAAATTTGTTGGAGTCAGAATGAGGTCAACTTTATACTCATTCTTCTCAGAATTTCGCAAGGATCTCAATGGTGAGGTCAGATTCTCATTTTGAGTTGCAGTTTTCTAGTAAGCCATGGATCAATATATTCAAGGAATCTATGGGGAATTTAAAATATTCCCTATGGCCCATATTTTGACAGTGTCAGAATTCAGAAAATTGACAATCGATCCTACACCTCTTGGCGACATGAATCTAGTGGTGTAGCCAGATTTTCCATATGAGCCGTATATTTTTCGGTGATTTTCCAGATTGGAGTAATGGTTTCAGAATTAAAAGTGTGGGCAGTTGATTTCATATCATTCGACTCCGAAATTTCGATGGTGCATTCAGATCCAGCAAATGAGCAGCCTATTCTTCAACCAACATTAGAGTTGAGGTATATCTAGTGTTGTTGCCATGTACTTCATTGATTATTGTTGTGAGATGTTTTATGTCATGCTGATTCCTGCTTGATGTATGATTCAGAATATTGATGTTTATGTCATGTGATATGTATTCATCATGGATGATCATTTATGTTCTGAGATCCCTTTGTTGCCTTGATGGCGGGATACTCTTTGTCGCCATGTGTGAGGTTGCCATGCTGATAGGAGGTTTGTTATGAGTGAGATTTCCTTGTAGTGGAACATCTCATGGAGAGACTTTTCCACTCATGTTGAGGGCACATTTCCTTGTATGACAAGTAAACAACGTCCATGTACATCATCACCATTTCAAGCACTAAATGAAGCAGCCACCACCATCGAGACACCGAGACCCGGAGACGTAGTCCACACTGGATGAACTCCATTATTAAATGTCTTGTGTTTTGTTGTGTGATTGTTGACATGTTTTCCTCTTAATTATATCTTCACATGTGTCCATTAATGCTTTGATAACATGTAATTCTAATACAATAAAGAAGTAAAAGATCACGGGTAAATCTGGTAACTGACAAACCCGGATCAAGTGGTATCAGAGCAGTCTTCTTGCTGATGTGAATTGCAAGCATGAACCATTGAACGTGTAGCAATGGAGGATGTCAAAGACATGTACAAGGCCTACTGAGGACGTACGAAAGGGTAGACATGTTGCATCAATATTATAAGAAACAAGCAAAAAATAACGTTGAGTCGAAAACAATTCTATAAGAGGAGAAGGAGGAATTTCAGCTTCAATTGCAAGCCACGACAGAGGCATTGGAAGAATTGAAGTGCAACGACCAAAGTCTTCAAACAGATCATGATGCATTAAAGACACTCCTACGAGAAGAGAAAGAGGAGAAGCAACAATTACACATTCATCTACAAGCCACGACAGAGGCTTTGGAGGAATTGAAGCATGACAAAGACTTGAAGAAGCCATCATCACTTGTTTCTAAATCGAAATCCGAGGTAAAAAATGTTATTTTTTCTTCAGTTTCATCTTCACATGCTATAATTTTTGTGGGAAATGTGGAGATACCAATTACAGGAATTGGCATGCGACTCCTCAACAAGATGGGATATAAGGGAGGAGGAATTGGCATTAATGGCCAAGGTATAACTCAAACATTTTAGGTTGTGCAGAGAGCTCACTACACAGTTTTGGGATACACTGAAGGAGAATGCTCAAAGGTGTCAGAAGCTTCCATGACATGGATGAAATCGTCAAGGAAAAATAATGATGGGAACACGTCACCATCATCTTATGGCAGCGCATATTGCAGAGAGATAGTTGAGGAATGCTCTCATCGCCATAATGACATCAGAGGAAAACATAAATTGTTGAACTCGTCAGGGGAAAATATTGATGGGAACAATTCACCATCATCCCATGGAAGTGCGTGTTGCAGTATAAGATCTGAGGCAAGCTCTTGACACCATGATCGCACCAGAGACAACCAAGAGAGGTATAACAAGTCTCATATTCTAATGTTCATTTTGATTACAAACATGTAGATAACAATGAACATAGGCCATGGCATAAGATAACATGCAGTTTTTGTGGATTACATAACCATGTATTTGCTGAGTGTTGGAAAAGAATGGCATCAGAAAAGAGGATGAGGCGCGAAGGGCCTTCTCCATCACTTGAAAAGAAGAAGGTACAACAGGTCTGGAGGAAGAAGACTTATTGCAGTCATTGCACCAGAAGTGGCCATCAAAGAGCCAAGTGTTGGAGGCTCCATCCAGAGCAATGCCTTATGGAAAAATCATCAGTGCAGGAAACAGTTGAAACAACAGTTCGACAAGCAAATCCGCCATAGAGAAATGACCCATTCACTTTGATAAGTGAGAGGTGGTTTTTTTTTTTCTAGGCTTGGTAGTGTGTTTTGCCTTACTTTGTAAATCATATGTTGTAATTTAAAATGTAAAAGTGATGATGTGTTTTCCATCACTTGTTAAGCATCAATGATATTTTGGCCTTGTATTGATAGCTAGGGTATTGATTCCATTTGATGTAAACTTGACCACAGAGTATGGTTATAAACTCGTGGCAAGTGTGGGGAATTCTTGGGTCATAGATTGGTCACTTAGTTAAGCATGTAATTTGCATATATTATACTATAGGCTTGCAGAGGATGCAGGTGTCGGCTCATCGCTTATGGCCCCGAAGGACAAAGGTGAAGGAGAATTAAGGGTGACCTTTCAGGACACTTGTGGTGCAGACAAGGTACAAAGTAGTTGTAGATTATGTTCATGATTTTGGTGGACCAAAAGCTCCTCAATGGGGAGGATTGATCCAGGTGGCTCCAGACACCCTAGGAGACCAAGAGGGTTAATGATAGGTCAAAATTCAAAGTGGTCGGATTGTTGTCGGACGAGGTCAGACTGAAGTGCTCATTGCCCTGATTCCAACAGTGTGAATGGATCTCCAATCCGAGCCCATATGGAGAAGTTATAGCGAGTCAAAATTTTGGTCAAAGTTGGCAGTGGGCCAGGTTTAAGTGTCCCACAAATTCACCATCAACTGGCAGGAAACCCAGCTCTTGAAAATAGGTGAAATTGTGGCCTCGTTAATTTTCCCAATGACCCTTATTTTCATTAAAATCGAAAATGACTAATACTTTTAACAAAATAACAAAAAATATTTTAAATATGGGGTGGCGGGCCAAGACCCTTGCCACCCCGTCGACTATTACATATCATATTATAACAAAAATTAAGTTTGGGGTGGCGGGCCATGACCCCCACTGCACCATCTGCCCACAAACCCAAATATATATGTATAACGGTTGAGTGGGTTGGGTCGAGGCCGTGTGGAGCAGAGCCCACCCACCCGAAGTTGTTATTTAAAACAACGCACCACCGTAACGAAAGCCCCTTCTCCTTGCGCCAAGTGTCATGTGATGGGGCCGACGGGGATTGAACCCGCCCAAACCATAAGGGTCGGTCCCTAACGGACAACCCCACATTTAAAAAATTACAAAATCAACCACCAAACAAACACCATATTAATACAACGATTTAAAATGTGCCAACATGCCACGAAAAGCACATAGGTTCAGGGATGCGGGATTTGATCCCCTGACCTCCCCTTAACAGTTTCCAAATTTTACCATTTGCACCATAACCAATTATGTGGTAAAGTCCACCACCTTTTTTAATATAAACCTCAAATTCACAGTACGCCAGTGGGAAGAATGGAACAAGACAAAGGAGCCCGAGAACATAATGGAGAACGAGGTTCCGTACAGTGGAACCACGACACATTTCCAGGAGGCCGAATGATGGCACAGATTCTGAGATAGAGAATATTCCTTTCATGCCCAAAGATTATTCGGGAGGTAAAATTTATTTCTGTCAAAATGCATTCAAGTTTACAGACATTTTTCTTTGATTTTCGCAGGGAACGCAATGACAAGGTCGGATTCGCCTTTTGAGCAGTGGATTTGCAGATTCCCAACGGAAGAGAAAATTTGAGAATCTTGAGGGAATCTTCTAGATTCCTTAGAGGTTGAAATTCGCCGGAGTCAGAATGAGGTCAACTTTATACTCATTCTTCTTAGAATTTTATAAGGATCTCAATGGTGAGGTCAAATTCCTATATTGAGTTGCAAACTTCCAGTCAGTCGTGGAGCAGCATATTTGAGGAATCTAGGGGGAATCTAAAAGATTACCTACGACCCGTATTTCGACAATGTCAGAATTAAGAAAATTGACAGTTGATCCTAAACCTCTTGGTGACACGAATCCAACGATGCAGTCAGATTTTCCATATGAACTATATAATTTTCGGCCATTTTCCAGATTGGAGTAACGGTGTTAGACTTCAAAGCGTGGGTAGTCGATTTCATATCATTCAAATCCACTATTTCGATGGTGCATTCATATGCAGCAGCTTAGCAACCTATTATTCAATCAACATCAGTGTTGAGGTATATGCAGTGTTGTTACCATGTACTTCATTGATTATTGTTGTGAGATGTTTTATGTTGTGTCGATTCCTGCTTGATGTATGATGCAGAATCTTGATGTTTATGTTACGTGATATGTATTCATCATGGATGATCATTTATGTTCTGAGATCCCTTTGTTGCCTTGATGGCGGGATACTCTTTGTCACCATGTGTGAGGTTGTCATGCTGATAGGAGGTTTGTTATGACTAAGAGTTACTTGTAGTAGAACGTCTCGTGGAGATACTTTTCCACTCATATTGAGGGCATGTTTCCTTGTATGACAAGTAAAAAAAGTTCATTTACATCACCATTTCCAACACCAAATGAAGCGGCCAACACCATAGAGACACCAAGGCTCGGAGATGTAGTCCACACTGGGCGAACTCCATTATTAAACGTCTTACGTTTTTTTGTGTGATTGTTGACATGTTTTCCTCTTAATTATATCTGCACATGTGTCTATTAATTCTTTGATAAAATGCAATTCTAATAAATCACAAAAGTAAAATATCATGGGTAAATTTGGTAGCTGACAGACCCGGATCATCTGCGTCCTTAGGATTATTCAAATCTCCATCAAAGGTGGGTGGCTTGGTTTTCTTAAAATCATCAGGAAAATATCCCCTGTCACTCCTCCTGTAAGGGTGATAACGACGATGATCATAGCGTCTGTCAGAACTAGAACTAGAATAATACCTATGTCCATCACCTCTCTTATCTGGAGTATCCAAGAACCTGTTGTCTCTAATTGTGTCATCTTTATTCGATCTATGACCACCATGCGACCTACTGCCATATTCCCCATTAGTCCTATCCTCCCGCCCATGGCTGATCCGAAGTGGCCCCTGTCACTGCAATTATAAAAAACTATGAAGGATTACTGCAATAACTTCTGCTTGTTTCTCTTGTTCCTGCATGATTATGTCATTGTTTGTTTTACAACTTCTTATTTCTTCCTTCACGCTTCTTAATGTGTCTGTTAAATCAGAAGAGGGCCCAACACCACGTTACTCATCTGATACATAAGGAGAATCTCATGAACTGTAATCTACCATCTTGTTATTCATCTTGATCTCTTCCTACAAATCATACAATTTCATCTAAACCAAATCATCAACAAACCAACACACCTCAGTATAATTCGGGGAGAATATTTCATCTCCAAGACTGACCATATTGGCCCAATACATATATAAACATAATAAATTCCACATATAGTCAACATTTCAACCATTATCCGGATACTATGCATGATGCCACAACCATAACACCAACTACACACAGTGCATGCATAACAACATATGTATGACACACGTGCATACACAATAAATACGAACACTGACATGCATAACCAATGCATAAACGACATATAATCATGATAACACATCCAACAACAACACCATCAACTTTCACATGGCGACACCACTGCAACCATGAAAACCACCATGCATATGAAACAAGCACATAGACCACAAGTATAAGTAACGCATATGCAATCAACATGAATGCATGGCCAACACACCACCCATCTAGTCCAAGGGATGAACCATGCTTTGATACCAATGTGTAACGCCATCCTCCCACATTTACCCAAGTTAACTGGCCTGCTGGGGTAAAAATGTGATGAGAGGCTACTATGATCTAATTCAACTCCCCATGTATAGTTAAGGAAGTGGAGCCATCACAACCCAACCAATCTGACCTTTTACACATGCTACAAAACCCTCAGAAGCCATCCAACCCTTCCAGGTGATCAACCCCTAAGACACCCCAACATTTTACTGACCTAGAGCCTTACTCGCTCTCATGACATGGGCATGCATGCGACTGGGACCTTCCATTTTATCTCACAGGAAGGACATGCAAGCAATTCGGGTCTTTTTAATCTAGTTTTGAGCTTGTGATCGCATATTTTGTGCCAGTTTTTCGGGGCTAGGAATGAGGCCACTGCCCAGAACTCCATGAAACTTCCAGAAATGAAAAGTAACTTCGAAGAAAATACACAAATGCAAATAATTGAACAATGAATTGACTGGACCCTACTAGCCATGACAAAAATTTCGTCAAACATGTCATAAATATGCATTATATAGGTTAAAACAACATATATGAGCATAAATGTCTCATACTTATCTAATAATCACTAAGAAGAATTGATGCCTTATCACATTAGTTGCATTATCATCTAATAGGTCATATATTCATTTTTCATTCATTTATAAATCAAAACATGATGAGAGCCGTACATCATTACTGTCATAAAACATACTCATAACCAACATAAAAACAACAAAAATGATAAAGATATAACATCCATAAAATCCACATATAAACCAATACACTTGCACATAAAATATCAAGGGTAAGAAACTCTTATTAATGAATGAAAAGCTCAACTAGGTTCGAGACTTCTATGCTCCACCCGATCGTAGATTGGCTGAACCAAATATCTCTTTAGCCAATCACCCCCATGCCATATTCCAAGAATGACTGTGGGAATCATAACCAAAAAAAAAAAAACCAAATAAGCATGGATGCTGCTAGATTTCCCCACATACACCGCAAGGAATTTTACTTCCTCCTAGTCTTTAGGATTTACTGCAATCCACAGTCTGATGTAGGGATCACTAGGTCATAATTAAGACACCAATCTCCAGGCTTTGTCGTATATCCCACCATTCACCGCCCAAGGATTCCTAGGTTTGATCAAGGGCACCCACCTCTAAGATTTATCGTATATCCCTCCATTCACCGGTCAAGGATTCTTAGGCCCACTGAGGCACACAATACTTGACTTTACTGCAACCCACAATCTATTTCAATGGTTACTAGGCTAGTTGCTTTACCGCAATCCACAGTTTGGTTCAGGGATCACTAGGCTACGTGTTCTTTTATTCATAGATCCAACTCACTAAATGTTGAATCCTTCCAACAATCTAGCTCAACCAAAACATGAGAACTTGTTGTAGGCTCAGAATTCTCTGCCTCAACATCGGGGAAAACTCCCTGGTAGGGAACTTAAAGCAGCTCCTTTTCTGTTTAGAGTGGTGGCTCCGACTTGGGATAATGGGACCAGTTTCCCTTGAAAAATATATAAATGGATGGGATATAGAAGTATAAATATGATAATGTAATTAAAACTAATGAAAGAATAATAAATAGACTTAAACTATGTATATCCCAGGACAATTCTCTCTTTACATGTGAATTTTAAAAGATCTCATATAAAATAAGAAAATATACATCATCAAATTGTTTATGAGGTGAAAACAAATAAAGATAACTAATTTAATTAAATCAGTTTATAAAACATATCACATAAAATATCTCATTGTTCATACATATATTTAAAAGATTACAACCACACACTTCAATAGTGATAATGCCTGATTGTTTGCAAAAACATATATGATAAACACAATTAAAATAATCATTCAACTCATAAACATATGAAACATACATAGATAGTAGTACCAGGTATATGATGACTCTGCTCACGAGAGAAACAATGTTGGTTCAACTTTCTATTAAGATTACTCACAATTATAATAATGCAAACTAAATGCTCTCTTACACAAATTCATAACCCCTTCCTCATTATAATGAAGGGGATTTATAGTTTCTAATCAAAATACTATTATAACAAAGTAACATAAAATACTGGAGTGTTTTCAACAAACCATCCTTAAAATAAATTAAAGGACAATAATAGATTTTATGTTGCAACATAAAGGCTATGGTTGAGATGAGGATTGTTCTCCCATTTGCTGTAAAATCTATCTTTAATATGTCATTGTTTTTAATTCGGCCTCATTCAATTCGGGAGGATGACTAGGCGCATCTTTGTTAGTAGGATAAATCGTTCTTGCGGACAGACGATCTCCTGATGTCAGAAGACAATCTAGCAACAAACGAACAACTAAGTTTGTCTTTCTCTAAATATATTCGCTTTACAAATAAATGCTATGAAGGTGTCGATCCTACCTTAGATCCAAATGCTTATTTGTAGTCGTAAAGCTTTCGTCGCATCAAAATCCTTCCGTCGCAACAAGAATCCTTCTGTCGCAACAAGAATCCTTCTGTCGCAACAAAGTGTCGTCTCTTCATCGCAACAAAGTGTCGTCTTTTGTCGACCTGCAATCACAAGCAAGAAAATATTAAATAGCACCTGTATAACAAATAATCATAAAACATACCTATCATAGTGATCAAGGAATCTATGAAATAAATGATCAAACGACAGCTTATTGAAATAAACAATCGAACGATAATTTATTGAGAAAAACAAAACTTGATTGTATTAATCTTAAAATATACAGAAGAACCTTAGAACCTTAGCCTTGATGTTCGAAAGGCCTTCCTGGGGTTTGAAGCAGGAGTCTCTTCTACTTTGATAAGTCTTGCACTCTTCCTCCAGGAGCACAAAGAGGTATGTGATCTTTCCTCTCAAAATCTCAGCAGAAAGAAGTCTAAATCTCAACAGCACTTCAACTCAATCACACATAAAGCTTGAACTCCAATTCTCAATCTCCAAAATCTAACCATTTGAGGCTACCCAATGCCTCATTTTATAGAGCAGATGAGGAGGTTAGGATTCCACTTTTTAAGGGATAAAATCCTCCTTGAAAGGGATAGGCTCCTCACATCAAGGTATTAGTTCCTTAAGGTGAGGGATACATGCACCTTATCAAAGCGTACTCATCCCCAAAAATTCTCATCTAGAACCTTCTATAATTGACCTCAAACCACTTTTTTGACTTTACTTTCTCGCCTTTTTGAGTTTGGAGGGGGTACGCAGGCATTCCAAAGGAAAACTGCGTTCTAGAACGCAGGTAAGCCATGCATTACCTATGTACCCAAGCCAGGAACGTAGGCAGGCTTCATGTTACATGCGTACCCATTCTTTTAGAGGTTTTTAGGGTTTTTCTTCTTGTTTCAGGGCTTGACATGAGGAGTAAAGGTTGTAAGACTTGCAGAGGAGGTATGTATGAGTGTTAATGAGTTCATATAGTTAGCAGAATGTCAAGGTGACAATTTTTAGTGTAACACATGCACATCTAATGCATCACTGAGTGTTGGAAGGAGATGAGTAGTTGTATTTGAGAGACACCTCATCACAATCTATTGACGATGAGGTTTGACCAAGAAATGCCAATGCATTTCTAATTTAACCTTTGAAAATTTATTTATACTCTAAAACTTATTTTTAGGTAAGTCCTGCCATGTTTTGGTTAATAATTTAACGCCTGGTAAAGTGCCTTCATGGCATTCCTGAATGTGGTTGGCCTGTAGCAGATTGTCAGTGATAGTTTCAGTGAGATTGATGGAAATGTCTCAGGCACTGAAAATGGTCATTTCGGCATACTTTAACTTTACTTTCCATTCTTTGAAAATGATCTCTTTTTGTGATTCATTGATCCCAGGGAGATTGGATGATCTCCCTTCAGTAGTATCCTCCCAAGATATGTAACCAGAAATATTATCTTCGATATCCTCATAATATGTCCTTAGATCAGATAATTGATTCACTAATGAATCACTTGATTTTCACAAGTCATTGTAATCCGGATTTATGCAGGAACACAATGAAATATAGAAACACACGTAAAAGCAGAGATGCAGCAGAAATAAAACTTCATTTCATTAATAACAAATAACTGAAATATGCTTACAAGCAAAATGGAAATAAACTAGCTAGGACAATGGTAGCTTATCTCTAAGAAGAGATGTGGTGACAAGATGTCTCTGAACTATGTTAAAATGAGGCTCGAGGGCCTATATATTATTGAGAAACAATGGATAACCCTAAACATCCAAAAACCTAACCCTAGGAGATGAAGCGCAAAAACTATGGGCCCCATTTGGGTAACTTGGTACATCAATCTTTCCGAGGACGTAACTTTAGAATACGATCTTCGTTTGACGTGCACAATACCTCGTTAGAAATATCTATTTTAGGAATACAAATTTTGATGTGGGAAACATAACAAAAACTTCCATGTTGCTCTCAGTTTTTCTAAAAACTGTTGTTTGGGGCCTCAAAATGGCTCCGAAAGTTCAGGACCCGAAAAACTGCTAAAAATAGTAAACTGTGCTACAATTAAGAAAAATGAAAAACTGAAAGAAACAATGGTGGGGACCTAAGTGGGATAGGCGAGTGGCCACTAATATCCACCTGAATTATTCCTCCCTCCTTAGGAAGCAATGGTCCCCATTGCGTTGAGTTCGTACATGAGATGAGGAAACTTCTGTTGAACTTGGTCCCTGGTGAACCATTTTCCTTGGTGCAGGAGTTGGTCAACTTTGACAACCCGATACAGTTGAATCTTCTTCTGGTGAGTGTTCTTGATTTTATTTTCCATGATACGATTCGTGGTGGCCTGTTCCATGCAGTCTGGGTTTAACTCTGTTAATGTGAGTTGTTCTGCAATGTTGGAGTTGTCCAGTGGAGGTGGGAAGTAGGGCCGAAGGTTGTCCACATTGAACACTGGGTGCAGACCAAGGAACATTGGAATACTGAGATCGAAGCCATTGGACCCTACAGCCTTGGTGATGGTGTACGACCCATATCGGAGCAAGCAAATCTTGCGGTGGGGTCCAACGAGGCAATCCTTCTGTAAATGTAGCCCCACTTGTCGCCCACCTCGAAGTTGTGTGGCACCCGATGTTGATAATGTCGTTTCTTGTACTTAGCATTCGATCTATCCAATATATCATGAAACTGTTGGCGGATGTGCTGAATGCGCTCAATGAGGCTGTTTGCCTTGTCAGCTTCAAATTGGACATGAGCCGAATCGGGTTGAGTAGCCGCAAATGGCATGACTACGTCAATGGGACATAATGGTTGGAATACCAAGCCCACCTGAAAGGGGATGTGGTCGGTTAAGCTGTGGAGAGCCTGATTATAATTGTGTTGTACATAGGGAAGGCTCTCATCCCATGTGCATGGATTCTTTGAATTTTATATGCGCAAAATGTGTATTATCATATTGTTGACGACCTCTGTCTGGCCATCAGTTTGGGGATGGAAAGTTGTGGAATTGATGTTCTTAGTGTCCAGCATTGACCAGAGGCTGGACGAAAATGTGCAGAGGAATATTTTATCTCAATATGAGATGATAAACTGTGGGATCCCAAAGTGCACCCACACTCGTTCAAAGAATAGTTTAGGAGTGGCTTCTGCTGTGATATTCTTCTTGCAGGCCGCCATAATGGACATCTTCGAGAATCTATCGATGACCACAAAAACACAGTCATTTCCATGCTTAGTAGAAGGAAGGCCTGACATGTAATCTATGTATATGGATTCCCAAGGTCGACTAGGGGTAGGTAGCGAAGTATAAAGGCCTTGATTATTTGTGGTCGGTTTGGCAATGGCACAAGCAATGCAAGATTTTATGTACTTCCCGACATCCTGTCAAAGTTTCAACCAACATAAATACTTCTGTAGTATTGCCACTTTTTTCTCGACCCTGAAATGCCCAATGAACTGACTATAGTGTGCTTCCCAAATCATCTTGGCACGCTCGCTTGAAGGAACACAAAGGTGTTCTAGGTGACATAGCAATGCATTATGGAGGTGAAAGTTTGGAACTTGCGTACCCTCCAAGAGTGTTTTGTATGTGTGGCTGAATTCCAAATCGCTCTTGTGAAGAAGCGGCCAATCAGAATTCTCGTTCCTACAATAATTGAGAACGGTGGTTAGTGCCACGATCGGTGGTTAACTAAGGCAGTTCGCAACATTACTGGTGCTGCCATTCTTATACTTGATGTTTAAATGAAACTGTTGCAAATATGTGGACCACTTCTGATGGTGATCGTTCTACAACTTCCCTTGTGTCTTTATGAACTGTAAGGGTCGGTGGTCTGTGTGGATGATCATTTCCTTCCCCAAAATGTAATGCTTCCATTGTCGACAAGCCTGCATAATGGAATACATTTCTTTTTCATAAGTGGGATACTTGCAGATTGTGTCAGACAATGTCTCACTATGATATGCCACTGGATGCCCCTGTTGACTAAGAACTGCCCCAATAGCATAGTCAGAGGCATCTATCTCGATCTCAAATGGTTTTTGCAAGTTTGGTAATGTGAGCACTGGGGCAGAGTAGAGGCGATGTTTCAATTCTATGAACGCCTTCTATTGATATTCTGACCAAAATAAGTTTGCTTTGCTCCTAACTTGGTGACTTGACTCAAGGGCCAAGTGATATGAGAGAATCCCAACATGAACATGGGGTAGAAATTAACAAGACCCAGAAAGTTGTGAAGCTTTGTTATAGTGGTTGGGGTTGGCCAATCCCGAATGACTTGGATCTTGGTTGGATCCACATGTACCCCTGTTCATCAATAATGTATCCCAGATACTGAACCTCGGTCATGCCAAAAGTGCACTTATCCAAATTGGCAGATAACTTGTGTTGGCGTAGTGTTTGGAGGACATGTTGGATGTGGTGGAGGTGCTCTTCCCAAGTCTAGTTGAAGATTAGGATGTCATCCAATTACACTACAACAAATGAGTTGGTGAATCGCCACATGATGTCATCCATTAGGCTCATGAAGGTTGTGGGAGCATTTGTCAACCTGAAAGGCATGACCAGCCATTTGAAAAGGCCCTCCTTGGCTTTGAAGACAATATTCCACACATCAAAAGGTTCAATTGGTACCTGGTGATACTTAGACTTCAAGTCAATCTTTCTAAAATATTTCTCCCCTTTGAGTTGGTCCATAATGTCATCAATTCGTGGATCGGGTGCTTATTCTGGACAATGATCTTGTTTAGTGCCTGATAGTCAATACAGAGTCTCCAAGTCCCATCCTTCTTCTGCACTAACACGATCAGGTTCCCATAGGGTGATTAACTTGGTCAGATGTGACCTTTCTGCAGCAGCTCCTGAATCTGCCTCTTGATTTCATCATTCTCTAGAATAGAGAGCCAATAGATCGGTCCATTGGGCAGTGACACACCTGGGGTCAGATAGATGGGGTGCTTGACCTGACAGTGCAGAGGCACCCCTACGGGTGAGGTGAAGATGTCCCCATATTCCTCTACGACCTTTTTCATTTGATGTTATCGTGCGAAGGAGCCCTATCTGGAGGTCATGACCACAATCTTCTTCTCGCCCTGAGGGTGGATCTTTTGGAAAACAAATTTCTCGGTTTTTGAAATGAGCTTACTACATTGTTTTGTAGTAACCAAAGAGATAGTGGAAGGCGGTGGTACCTATGATATCCTGTACAACTTATTTCCCAAAGTAACAATAACAACGCGAGGCTGGGACTCATACACAACATGTCGCTTCCACAAGTATGGTTGGCCTAATAATACATCATAAACATCAAGAGGAAAAATTTCACATAATACCTCATTCGTGAAGGGCATGATTATGGAGGTGAAAATTTGGAACTTGCATACCCTCGAAGAGTGTCTTGTATGTGTGGCCTAATTCCAGATCGCTCTTGTAGAGAAGAGGCCAATCAGAAGTCTCGTGCCCACAATAGTTGAGAACGGTGGTTAGCGCCACGATCGGTGGTCAACTGAGGCAATCTGCAACATTATTGGTGCTGCCATTCTTGTACTTGATGTTCAAATGAAACTGTTGTAGATATGTGGACCACTTCTGATGGTGATCATTCTACAACTTCCCTTGTGTCTGTATGAATTGCAGGGGTTGGTGGTCTGTGTGGATAACCATTTCCTTCCCCAAAATTTAATGCTTCCATTGTCGGCAAGCCTGCATAATGGAATACATTTCTTTATCATAAGTGGGATACTTGCAGACTGTGTCAGACAATGTCTCACTGTGATATGCCATTGGATACCCACGTTGACTAAGAACTTCCCCAATAGCATAGTCAGAGGCATCTATCTCGATCTCAAATGGTTGTTGCAAGTCTGTTAATGTGAGCTCTGGGGCAGAGCAGAGGTGATGTTTCAATTCTACGAACGCCTTCTATTGAGATTCTAACCAAAAGAATTTTTCTTCGCTCCTCCCTTGGTGACTTGACTCAAGGGCCAAGTGATATGAGAGAATCCCAACACGAACTTGTAGTAGAAATTAACAAGACCCATAAAGTTGCGAAGCTTTGTTATGGTGGTTGAGGTTGGCCAATCCCGAATGACTTGGATCTTGGTTGGATCCACATGTACCCCCGTTCTTCAATAATTTATCCCAAATACTGAACCTCAGTCATGCCAAAAGTGAACTTATCCAAATTTTCACGTAACTTATGTTTCCGCAGTGTTTGGAGGACATGTCGGATGTGGTGGAGGTGCTCTTCCCAAGTCTAGTTGAAGATCAGGATGTCATCCAATTACACTACAACAAATGAGTTGGTGAATCGCCACATGATGTCATCCATCAGGCTCATGAAGGTTGTGGGAGCATTCGTCAACCTGAAAGGCATGACCAGCCATTTGAAAATGCCCTCCTTGGCTTTGAAGACAATATTCCACACATCAAAAGGTTCGATTGGTACCTGGTGATACCCGGACTTCAAGTCAATCTTGCTAAAATATTTCTCCCCTTTGATTTTGTCCATAAGGTCATCAATTCGTGGATCGGGTACCTATTCTGGACAATGATCTTGTTCAGCACCTGATAGTCAATACAGAGTCTCCAAGTCCCATCCTTCTTCTACACTAACATGATCGGGCTCCCATAGGGTGATGAAATCGGTTAGATGTGACCTTTCTGCAGTAGCTCTTGAATCTGCCTCTTGATTTCACCGTTCTCTAGAATAGAGAGCCAATAGATCGGTCCATTGGGCAGCGACACAACTGGGGTCAGATAGATGGGGTGCTTGACCTAACAGTGCAGAGGCACCCCTGCGGGTGAGGTAAAGATGTCCCCATATTCCTCTACGACCTTTTTCATTTGTTGTTATCGTGCGGAGGAGCCCTATCTGGAGGTCGTGGCCACAATCTTCTTCTCGCCCTGAGGGTGGATCATCAGGAAAACAAATTTCTCGGTTTTTGAAATGAGCTTACTACATTGTTTTGTAGTAACCAAAGAGATAGCGGAAGGCGGTGGTATTTATGATATCCTGTACAACTTATTTTCCAAAGTAACAATAACAGCGCGAGGCTGGGACTCATACACAACATGTTGCTTCCACAAGTATGGTTGGCCTAATAATACATCACAAACATCAAGAGGAAAAATTTCACATAATACCTCATCCGTGAAGGGCATGATTATGGAGGTGAAAATTTGGAACTTGCATACCCTCCAAGAGTGTCTTGTATGTGTGGTCGAATTCAAGATCACTCTTGTAGAGAAGAGGCCAATTAGAAGTCTTGTGCCCACAATAGTTTAGAACGGTGGTTAGCGCCACGATCAGTGGTCAACTGAGGCAATCTGCAACATTATTGGTGCTGCCCTTCTTGTACTTGCTATTCAAATGAAACTGTTGTAGATATGTGGACCACTTCTGATGGCGATCGTTCTACAACTTCCCTTGTGTCTGTATGAACTGCAGGGGTCAGTGTTCTGTGTGGATAACCATTTCCTTCCCCAAAATTTAATGCTTCCATTGTTAGCAAGCCTGCATAATGGAATACATTTCTTTATCATAAGTGGGATACTTACAGACTGTGTCAAACAATTTCTAACTGTGATATGCCACTAGATACCCCTGTTGACTAAGAACTTCCCCAATAGCATAGTCAGAGGCATCTATCTCGATCTCAAATGGTTATTGCAAGTCTGGTAATGTGAGCACTGGGGCAGAGCAGAGGCGATATTTCAATTCTACGAATGCATTCTATTGAGATTCTAACCAAAAGAATTTTGCTTCGCTCCTCCCTTGGTGACTTGACTCAAGGGCTAAGTGATATGAGCGAATCCCAACACGAACCTGCGGTAGAAATTAACAAGACCCATAAAGTTGCGAAGCTTTGTTATAGTGGTTGGGGTTGGCCAATCTCGAATGACTTGGATCTTGGTTAAATCCACATGTACCCCCGTTCACCAATAATGTATCCCATATACTAAACCTTAGTCATGCCAAAAGTGCCGCAGTGTTTGGAGGACATGTTGGATGTGGTGGAGGTGCTCTTCCCAAGTTTGGCTGAAGATCAGGATGTCATCCAAGTACATTACTACAAATGAGTTGGTGAATGGCTACAATATGTCGTCCATCAGCCTCATAAAGGTTGCGGGAGCATTCGTCAACCCGAAAGGCATGACCAGCCATTTGAAAAGCCCCTCCTTAGATTTGAAGGCAATCTTCCACACATCAGAGGGTTCGATTGGTACCTGGTGATACCCGAACTTCAAGTCAATCTTGCTGAAATATTTCGCCCCTTTGAGTTGGTTTAGAAGTTCATCAATTTGTGGGATCAGGTACCTATTTTGAATAGTGATATTTTTCAAAGCCTAATAGTCAATATAGAGTCTCCAAGTCCCATCCTTCTTCTGCACCAACACAATTGGGTTCCCACGGGGCGTTGAACTCGACCGGATGTGACCTTTCTGCAACAGCTCCTGAATCTACTTCTTGATTTCATCGTTCTCTAGAATAGAGAGCCAATAGATCGGTCCACTGGGTAGCGACACACCTGGGGTCAGACAAATGGGGTGCTTGACCTGACAGTGTAGAGGCACCCCTGTGGGTGAGGTGAATATTTCCCCGTATTCCTCTATGACCTTTTTCATTTGTTGTCATCGTGCGGAGGAGCCCTGTCTAGAGGTAATGGCTACAGTCTTATTCTTGCCCCGATGGTGGATCGTCTGGAATAAAATTTCTCGGTTTTGGAAATGAGCTTACTACATTATTTTGTAGTAACCAAAGAGATAGCGGAATGCGGTGGTACCTATGATATCATGTACAACTTATTGCCCAAAGTAACAATAACAGCGCGAGGCTGGTACTCATACACAACATGTCGCTTCCACAAGTATGGTTGGCCTAATAATACATCACAAACATCAAGAGGAGCAATTTCACATAATACCTCATCCGTGAAGGGCTTGATGCTCTAGGGAAGGTGGCACTGCTGGCTGACACAGAGATCCCGTCCTTGCTGAAGTCACCTGATGGTGTTCGAATGCAGGTGTGCTATAGTCGACAAGCCCAACTACCTCACGAACTCTACTGAAATGAGGTTCTTTTGGCTCCCACTGTCGACAATTAACTATAGCCAGGAACCCTTTACCCACATTTGGAAGTGGAAGAGATGCTCCTCCTCCTCTGTATCTTTCGGTTCCTCCTTCTCTATTTTCATGGTGGTAATGATGGCGTTGGGCTCCACATTGATAATTTGTTTCCTTTTTTCATTCCCCTTGTCAAGTTATGATTCAGAGTCAGAGCATGCATCTGATTCAGAAGCCTTCATCTCAGCCACCAATGACTGCTTGGCCCGACACTCACTTGTGTTGTGAGGGGAGCTCTTATGGAACTCACACCACTTTCTCGTGTCCTTCTTCGACTTCAGGATGTTGTTCTTTGCTTGTGGCTTTGGAAGGTTGTATTAGGCTGCCATGCCTTGGATTTTTTTTTTATTTTTTTATTTTTATTTATTTATTTATTTATTTTTATTTTTTATTTTTTATTTTTTATTTATTTATTTTATTTTATTTTATTTTATTTTATTTTATTTATTTATTTATTTATTTATTTTTTATTTATTTATTTTTTTATTTCTGCTGTTTGGGGGCACCTTTCCCTTTCTTTTTATTCGTAGATCCAAAGTCTTGCTTCTTCTATTTGAATTTCTGTTCAATCTTGGCAGCATACTGGTATGCCGTACCAAGAGAGGTGTTGTCAAGGAACTCCATTTTCTCCTGAATGTATCTGTGCAGACAAATATGGTACTTCAACACCAATTTTTTCTCCGAATCTTTGATACCCAACTTTGTGCGCAGGGTATGGAACAAATTCGTCAGCTCATGCACATCTTGATCCCTTTGTTGCCGCAACGTAGTCCATTGTCCTCATATCTCCCCATGGGGTAATATTGTTCCTTGATGGTGTCTCAGAAATAATTCCAAGTGGGTATGACCTAGAATAAAGAGGGTTACCCTTCGTCCTTTTTCTCACAGTAGGTTTCCCACTAGTCCTTGACATGGGGAATGACTTTGAGGAGTGCAAAAAAATTCTTCTCCCAGTCGGAAAAGTCATGAACCGAGAAATATACTTCTAATAGATTCAACCATTTATCTATGGTGTCTGCATCTATTTGGCCCTCAAATATGGGAATGTCAAAGTTTACTTGTACCTTAAAATGAGTGGCACCTATAGAGTGACTGCTGGATGTGGATGCGACGCCGGTGGGCAGTCGTTGAAGGATTTGGGCAAAGTTATCCATCATCACGTTCCTTTGTTTCTCAAGGGCCTCCTCGAGCAATATTTTGATAGGATATCCTGCTCCCTCATCTTTATTTTCTTCACCCATGGGCAGTCGTCGGGGTTTGCAAGGCTGATCTTGCAAAGGTTCAACCAGATCGAGTCCTAACTCCTTATACCCTGACCTCATTGGGGACATGCAAAGAAGGATCGAGAAACAATAGATTGATCTAATAACACTAATACGAATTTATACAGTAGCACAATGAAATAAAGAAATACACATAAAAGCAGATATGCAACAGAAACAAAACTTCATTTCATTAATAACAAATAACTAAAATATACTTACAAACATAATGGAAATAAACTAGCTAGGGCACTGGTAGCATATCTCTGAGAAGAGATGTGGCGACTACATGCCTATGAACTATGTTAAAATGAGGCTAGAGGGCCTAGATATTATTGAGAAATAATGGATAACCATAAACATCCAAATATGTAACCCTAGGAGATGAAGCACCAAAACTATGGGCCTCGTTTGGGTAAATTGGTACATCAATCTTCCCAGGGACATAACTTTGGCATATGATCTCCATTTGACGCACACAATACCTCGTTAGAAAGATCTATCTGAGGACTACACCTTTTGATGTGGTAAAAATCAATGGAACTTCCATGTTGCTCCCATTTTTTTACAAACAACATCGTTTAAGGCCTCAAAACGGCTTTGAAAGTTCAAGACTTGAAAAACTACTAAAAATATTAAACTGTGCTACAATTAAGGAAACTGAAAAACTGAAAGAAACAAGCCCAAGTGGAATAGGCGAGTGGCCACCAATATCCACCTGGATCACATTGATCGTTGCCAATTTCTCGTAGAAGATAAATTTTTGAGCAAGGAGAGTGTTTAGCTCTCCGACTTCTTTCTTGAATTCATTTATCTCAAGATTTTCTTTCAACTGCTCTATATTTTGCTGTAGCTCCTGAATTTGTGTGTCCCTTATTTTTAGATCAACTTGATGTTGAACCTTCAAATCATTGGAATATTTTTGAAGCTCTACAAGTTGAGTTTGCCATTGTTTTTCAATGGTTTGTTTTTCATTCTCTAGACTTTGTTGTAGCTGCAAAATTCTTTCATCTTTCTCCCTTAGGAGTTGTTGTACTTCAGAGGCTTTATCAATGGTGGTAGTGGAATATGCTCCTGAAAACTGTGAGATTCTACCAATGATCTGAAAATGAAAGTATTTGTAATGCTGTGCAAAGTATTCATTTCCATTAAATTAAGTGTGCAAAGTGTTTGTCATGTCTTGCAAATTAAACAAAGGGTTTTTGGTAACTGTTTTTGAGTTTATGTGTGAGGGAATGTTAATTAAAATTACTGTTTAACATCTTAAATCAGAAATACACAACAGCATAACTTCACCATAACAACACAACAACATGATGAGGCAGTTCACCCCTCCCGAGCTACATCTGTTGGGTCCAAGGCTCCCAATGGGCATGTCCTTGCTCTATTAAGTTGCTCAAATTGGTATTACAGTGAGAAAAATGCCTAAAAAGAAAAAAAACAGCTGTGAAATTGAATTCAGAAGGCAAAAATAAGCTAAGAATGACTTTTATTTCACCTCAGACAATGAAGTATAGCTCAATGCAGCTCCATTTCCCTCATGGCCCTGATGGCTCTCCAAGCTTCCCTGAAGAAAAAATGTTTGAAAAACAACTCTGTTGGCTCTACAACCTGTACCAATAGCTCCAGAATGCTCAAAATACCAAAAATTGACCAAAATTTTGTCCAAATTTGTCCAATATTGAATAAGCTATGCTCAAAACAAATTTCTGCCTAATTATCCCCAAAACCCTCCTCCAAATCTGGAGGAACTCCAGTTAGCGCCCCCAAATTAGGAAATTCTGCCGCATTTGAGGGGTCTGCTAGCGGAACTGCCAGAGGCACTGGTGGTTGAGTTTAATGTTTGAGCGCGTGGTCACATGTGCTGTCTGAACCCGCCGGCGAAGTTTACGTTGACAAGAACCATGGCAATAAACGTTGATACGTTGGCCACATGTCATAACCGCCAACATACATGGTTACAACCCGCTGGAGCTAAAAGCTTGGTTCTCAGTGTATAGTCACGTTGAATGAGGGCTAGCCCCTTTAACCTTCGCCCAAAACAAATTTAAACCATAAATAAAACTTAGCTCCAATGTTTAATAAGAACTAAATATATGATGCGTTGGTAAGTCTTTGTGCTAGCGGGCGGGAGGAATTTGTTTCAAATCTGGCCAGCTGCAAATTTTTTTTAACAACTCATAATTTCCATTGGCCGGGGCCACGTGGCAGCCTTTGGGCCTGCCACGTGGTAGCCCATGATTGGCCCAATGATTACATAGTTAACCAATAAACAAATCCAGCGTTGCCACATGTCGAAGTATGATTCGTCCTAGATGGAATATACTATGGAATATTTTGGGAAATATTGAGAGAAATATTGTCGAAATATTCCAAGGAATATTATTTTTTAAATATTTTCCAAAGTCAAAGTCAACCCTAGTCAAACTGGATTTTTGAAAGCTACTGAAAACTTCAAACTTGCATAAATTTCACATACGACGTCGGATTTGAGTGCCGTTCACGGGGCCAGAATCGTAGCGATGAGGTCTATCCGGTGATTCAGGTTTCAACCAATTCAGAGCAATTCTATTTTTGAGCATTTTTTCAACTTAGGACATGATCACCTGATCACGCCTCCCAAATGGGAAGCTTTTGGACCCCAAAAGCTCTCTGATTTATATAAATTGAAGATGAAGAGACTGATTCTCCCCTCTTCCAACCTTGAACCGCTGAAATATTCCTGACTTCATCAAATTGAGCTTCTCATAAAAAGATAAATTCTTCCTTGAATCCGCTGACCGACCGTTGCTAAACTTGACTGAGTCATATTGCAAATTTTTGAAATTTGCAGAACAACAACTACAATTTGCAGAATACATACTGTTTCTACAATGGTCAAACTTCAAAGGAAACTGAAATTGAGATTCACCTTGCCAACTGTTCTTACGGTGAATTTTTTCCAAATGAGCCATGCACTTGCGTCGAATTCTGACCAAGTTTTCTCGCCATACCATCCTGCCATTATGAAACTAGCAATGACCCATGCTGAACTTTGTGCCCTCTTTTCTTGCATGCTTTACCCTCTCTTGGATTCTTACACCATCTTGCACCACCACTTTGTTCTTTGCACTGATCGACACCAAAGGCACTTTCTGAAACATCTTTTCATCTTCTTCCAAAGATGACCTACTTTCAGGCTAAAACATATCATCATTTATATCAGCAATAACATGAAAAAGGATTATGTACAAAATATTTTTGCTTAATCATCAAAAAAGTTAGATTTTGACTTGCATTGACAAGCCTTTTCAATTGCCCTGCATTCACTAAAGACGATTCTAGCTTCTTCTGATGTGCTCTCACAATAAACTCTTTACCATCCTTGAACAAATGGTACTTGTTCTCATGGCGATGAAAGATCGCTTTTTTTTCATATAAATACGGACTACCCAACACCACACCTGTAATGTAAAGCGGTACCACATCTAATTCAACCCAATAAACATAATGAGATGTTATGGTGAAGCGCAACATGAAATTCCTTGAGACTTGTAAATTAGCATCCTTGCAAATCCATCCAAGTGGATATGGCTTTGGATGAGGTATGGTCTCAAGTTTCAGCTTCTTGACTACGTCTTCTGAGATGAGATTTTCTTGAGACCCACTGTCAAATAGTGTGTCTATATTTGTGTGTTTGGCTATTATCCTCACATGAAACATCTCTATCCTCCTCTCTTCATTTTGAGCTTCTATGTGACAATTTAAAGTGCTAGAACTGGGATTTGTTTCCTTAACAATCTCTTTTCCCTTTATGTTCCTTAGTACCATGGCTATGCTTTTAGTTTCGTCACCGGATTCAGACCCTAAGTCTTGTTCAACAGTTGCAACAATTTTACCCTTTTCTTTGGCCTTATCTTTGTTTTTAAATTTATCTGGTTTCAGCTCTGGATGAAGCTTCCAACAATGGTCTTCATTGTGGTTTGTCTTGGAACAGTTTTTACAAAAGAACTTTCCTTTTTCTTTCCTAGAGTTTGCATTTATTTTCCTCCCTTTGCCTTTGAATTCACTATCCATATTCCCATCAAAATATTGTTTCCCTCTAGCCTCTAAATGCGTAGCTTGTACACAAGCTTCGTCTAAACTAGTAGGATTGAACATAAGGATAGTATGTATAAGATAGTTGTGTAAAACACCTATATATTTCAGCAAGGTATCTTGACTATGAAAATCAATTCCAAGTAGTAAATCCCTTCTTCTAAACTCTTGAGTGTAATCTTGAACACTTTGTCCTTTAAGTTGTCTAAAACTTTGCCAATTCATGATAGCCTTTTGTAAATGAGCTAATGGATAATTTTTTTGCTTAATTGCGGAAATAAATTCAACCCATGATAAAGTTATCTTACCATGTTTTTTAATTTCATCCTTGGTCTTGGCTTCCCACCATACCAATGTTGCTCCCATTCTTGAAGAGGCTAATTGTATCTTGGTGTCGTCTTCATGAAGGTTTTGTATCCTCAAGTAAACTTCCAACTGTCTTATCCAATTGTCAAGTTTCTCTGCATTGACTTCACTGTTAAACATAGGCAACTAAAATTTAACATCAAGCTTTAAAAATGGACTTTTACCAGTAGTTTTAGACTTGTGAGTTTGATTCACCGAAGTTGAGGATGATGATGTAGAGGAAGAGGATGAAGAAGGGGATGGCGAATCACCATTTCCTCCATGTCCTTTATTTGACTTGTCATCACTTTTCTTTCCTCCTGAAGAACCCTCTTCTTCTTTCTTATTTTTAGACCCTTCTCCAACAAGCCTATCATTCCTTTCTTGGTAGAGTATCCTTACCATCTCTGTCATGTCTAGGAAAGCTTTTCAGAATACCCGTTCCTCTTATTTGGGATCCATATCTTCAGGAGCTTCTCCTTCTCTTGAAGACATGCTTGAAGATGCTTCTACGGCTCTTGGAGGTGGATCTCTGACCCTTCTTGGTTGTGGATTACTTTGTACACTAACCAAATGTCCTTCACCTCTCTTGAGTTTAAGCCTAGTAAGCATCAAAACTTGCAAACAATCAACTATATCTTTGCACAAAACAAATGCCGAGTAAAACTCTAGCTCCTAAGGCTCAAATCCTTAAGCTCTGATACCATATGATATGAAAATGAAAGTATTTGTAATGCTGTGCAAAGTATTCATTTCCATTAAATTAAGTGTGCAAAGTGTTTGTCATGTCTTGCAAATTAAACAAAGGGTTTTTGGTAACTGTTTTTGAGTTTATGTGTGAGGGATTGTTAATTAAAATTACCGTTTAACATCTTAAATTAGAAATACACATCAGCATAACTTCACCATAACAACACAACAACATGATGAGGCAGTTCACTCCTCCTGGGCTACATCTGTCGGGTCCAAGGCTCCCAATGGGCATGTCCTTGCTCTATTAAGTTGCTCAAATTGGTATTACAATGAGAAAAATGCCTAAACAGGAAAAAACAGCTGTGAAATTGAATTCATAATGCAGAAATAAGCTAATAATGACTTTTATTTCACCTAAAATAGTGAAGTATAGCTCAATGCAGCTCCATTTCCCTCATGGCCTTGATGGCTCTCCAAGCTTCCCTGAAGAAGAAATGGCTGAAAAACACCTCTGTTGGCTCTAAAACCTCTACCAATATCTCTAGAATGCTCAGAATACCCAAAATTGACCAAAATTTCGTCCAAATTGGTCCAATATTGAAGAAGTTATGCTCAAAACAAATTTTTGCCTAATTATCCCCAAAACCCTCCTCCAAATCTGGAGGAACTCTAGTTAGCGCCCCCAAATTAGGAAATTCCGCCGCATTTGAGGGGTCTGCTAGTGGAACCGCTGGAGGCACTGGTGGTTAATTTTAATGTTTGAGCGCGTGGTCACATGTGCTGTCCGAACCCGCCGGCGGAGTTTATGTTGACAAGAACCGTGGCAATAAACGTTGATACGTTGGCCACATGTCATAACCGCCAACATACACGGTTACAACCCACCAGAGCTAAGGGCTTGGTTCTTAGCGTATAGTCACGTTGAATGAGGGCTAGCCCCTTTAACCTCCGCCCAAAACTAATTTAAACCATAAATAAAACTTAGCTCCAATATTTAATAAGAACTAAACATATGGTGCGTTGGTAAGTTTTTGTGCTAGCGGGCGGGAGGTCTTCATTTCAAATCCGACCAGCTGCAAATTTTTTTTAACAACTTATAATTTCCATTGGCCAAGGGCCACGTGGTGGCCTCCGGGCCTGCCACATGGCAGCCCATATTGGCCCAATGATTACACAGTCAACCAATAAACAAATCTAGCATTGCCACATGCCGAAGTATGATTCGTCCCAGATGGAATATTCAATGGAATATTTTTTTTTTAATATTTTCCAAAGTCAAAGTCAACCCTGGTCAAATTGAATTTTTGAAAGTTACTGAAAACTTCAAACCTACATAACTTTCACATACGACGTCGGATTTGAGTGCAGTTCACGGTGCTAGAATCGTAGCGACAAGGCCTATCCGGTCATTTAGGTTTCAACCAATTCTGAGCAATTCCATTTTTGAGGATTTTTTTCAACTTAGGACATGATCACCTGATCAACCAGATCTTTTGTAGGGGTGGATTTTTCACCTTTCCATACTACTTAAAAAGAAGTATCTGTAGGAACTAAGGCCCGTGATTGATCAATTGTCCTACTTTATCTATGTCTTTTGATCACAAATTTGTGCTTAGGAATATAAAATACATCGAGAGGAGGGATTTATTCTATTTTTAGGATGACCCGTGAGGTCAGAAAAGCTGGGATGATTTCCAAATCATCAATTTCCATGGCCTTATCGAAAGCCCTAGTAGTGAGTGAGGCTTCCCTTATAGTTTAAGGTGTTTGTGTTATATTTTCCTACTCTGGAGTCTTCATATATTGATCCCCTATTGTTTGTATAAACTGATTGAATTCCTCCCACATCTTGTCAAGTTTGTTGTCTGTTTGAGTATCTTTAGTCTGTTCAGTGGATGGAGTGGTTGTCTCTTTAGCCTGGGATGTATCAGTATCTTTTGCTGAAACAATTAGGGCTTTATCTTGGTGTGTGTTTTGTTGAGGAATTCTCAACAAATCCGAAGGAAAATTGGCTATTATTTTGTTTCGATATTTTTTAAACTTAGCCAATTCTTGAGGAATAAGTTGTGTTGCTGCTAATCTTTCGATCTGTTTGTAGGTAGAATCTGATTCAAACAAATCATCAAACTTGTCTGGTTCATGCTATTTGATATTTTCCTGTGTTATGACATTCTTAGCGGTATCATTAGGATCAAACTATCTGTTGGGGGCAGTTGGTAATTTTAAACATTGAATTTGATCAATTTCAAGAACAACATTCTTGAAATTATCCAAGGCATAAACTCCACAAGAAATATGAAATGTTGGCTAGACTGTCGAAAACCTGCATATAAGTAAAGGATTCCTCCTCAAACCATCTCCATATAGATAAAAAGTCATTATTCGCTTCTTTGGAAATTATGGGGGCTTTCTCTTCAAAGACATATTGATACATCGATAGCATAACTCCATGGCAAATTTTGTAGAATTGTGATTGGAATTTAGATTCCCACAATATATCATGGTAGACTTGTATGGGCGTAGGGTGTTCAATGGTCCATTTCCATCCCATAGATGTAAATTAGAGGTAAAATAGACAACGTCCATTATATAAGCACTCATGTAGAATGGGGGCACAATATTCTGAGAAAAATTGTGATTGTTTCTATAATCAAGGATTTGGGAAGCTATACTATCAGATAATATAGTTCCCCAATCCATTATGTATCCATCTGAGGCAACATCTATCAAAGGTACCCAATGGGATGAGAACTTCTAAGTATTAGGGTATCCATACATCCTACACATCATGGCAGTTATATAAAAATATGGCCCAACAAGAGAGGCAATATAACACATACCCTTTTCATCACGCTTGTGTTTGTTGGGATCACTTCTCCACTGCTTGATGGGCTCTGCTTGATCTTCATTTTCCTTCATTTTCCTTCCACACAAATTGTTTGTTATACTTATTTTGGGGCGAAGGCATGTGATACGTTTTCCTTAAATCCTCACTAGTAAACGACCCAGTTACTGTCTGTTTAGAAGTTAGAAAAATTATTTCTACAATATTCAAATTGTCGATGACCCATTTAATCATTTCCGTGTATGGAAAGATCTTTGGCCAGGCCACAATTCTGTGTAGGAAAGAATTGGAGGCATTGCTCTAGGTTGACTCAGAAGTGAATGTAGAGTCATATGCTATGGATTTTATCTCTACTACCCTGGGGTTTTCACCCTCAAAGAGATTATACATAGCCTCCCATGAAGAATCTCTAGCGTCTGGAGTGCATGTGGTGTTTGTAAACACTGGGATAATTTCAATGGTGTTCGGAGGAGGAGGAGGAGGCAGATGTTGTTGTCATGTAGGCTTCTTCTTTGCCTTAGTAGCTTTAAACATTTCTGATGTATTCTATTTGTTGAGGCTAGCCTGCGGAAAAACACAGGAATGAGCAACAACTTCTTAATTGAAGAATTCACTAAGGAAAATGACAATATTTGATATGAATCTGTGCTTTTATGAGAAAAATATATCGACCTTAAGTCACATCAAATCAAATCCTTTAAGAATTCGAAAACATAAATTCATTACCCTTAGCCATTAATTGATGAAACGTGGTTTCACATGGGATTTTGTATATGTCAACATATCAGAGGTTTGATATTGCATAAATCTTTAGGTTGCAAGTTTAAAACACGTGAAATTTTTTTTCTTGATAATATTTTTAGTATGTAATGATTGTGTGGATAGGCGGGAAACGTTATCGGAGGTTTGATGAGAGTGACATTCGATTAAAGTTTACGATATGGGTATTTCGATATGGTTGTTCCGATACCGGGAGGAAAAACTTAGCGGAGATCAGAGGATGAGCGATGAAAAAATATGGAGATCGAGGAATAGGAATATCTGAGTATTAGAGGGATGAGAGTATAAGAGGAGTGAGAATATTGGAGATTGGGGATTTTGAAGGATGCTCACATGGAAACCCCCGATATGAGAACTCTGAAATGCCACAAAGTATTTCTGTGGGGTCTAGCCTTTAGTTATTATTTTCGCGAAATGTGCTTTATTACTTTAAGGCTTTTAAAACTTTGGAACTCTTAATCAAAGAATTGATATCGAATATTTCTTTGAGAGGCATGGTGTACATAAAATTTTCGATCCCGATAAGAGTAAAAGCATATGAGCGTGCTTTATTTGTGATTAATTTATTTTAAAACCTAAACTCTGATATATAGTTCTAATAGGGGAATTTTCTCGTTTAAAGTCATTTTTTTATAACCAAAAACCAGAATGTCCTATTTCATTCACATAAAGGGATTTTATCTAAAAAATAAAAAAGGGTCCCCATTATTTATTAGTTATACTATTAACTATAATGGGGGAGTTGTTGAGTACTACAACAATTGACGAGACATTGGGTGAAGCAGTTATCTCTGTAATAATATATGAAATTTAAACTTCTCAAAGAAAAATTAGAGAGATAAAAATATTTTGAAATTTAGACTGATAAGGATAAATCTGAATAAAATAACTCATTACTCTGTAAAATTCTCGAAACTTCTTATATATACAAATATTTATCGTCTGTGTGAGTCATTAAGAAATTGTAAAGACAAATTAGAAGATTATTGAAACTTAGTGTTTTATAATAGACTAATTTGTCATTGGTAGAGCCACTGCTTCCAGCATGCATACATAGCCTCGAAAGAGTTACCATTTAACCGAAATGAACCAGTATCCCATCCACTTATAGTAATATTCTTAGAGGAATTAATTTTTCTTTTTAGTTTTATTTTAGAGTAACTTAGAAGCCACTGTCCTGGTTTGGTAACCAGATGATGAAAATTCCATTCACAAGTTATAATGAGGTTGAACATCCAGCTCATGATGAGACCTCTTGTTTTATAGTTATAGAATTACAAGCCATTATCCTATTTTGGTGGCCAATTATGATAATGTCAACATCATTAGTTTCCCATGATCATGGTAAGTAGGATCGTAATGAGACGTATTATCCTCTAAGTTTTACATATTTTTGAATTACACTCTAAAAATGTACTATTAATGGATGGGGAGGTAAATTTAATCAAGAGTTACGGATGACAATTGGATTCAAAAGATGCTAAAGTTTCTAAATAGTCCTTACTTTTTAAATAAAACCTTTCATGACCAATCATAGGACAAGAAAATCTTTTTAAAGTTTCAAGTTATGAGGTTTTACATATTAATGGATATGTAAGATTTCAAAGATTTATGATAAGTGCAATACTAAATTTCAATTTGATAATTATCTCTTTCATACTTTTTCCTTAATCAGTCAAGCTTCAATAATGATGAGAGACTACAATGGAACCAATGTGAAGTATATTACCTAACAACTAGGGCTAAAAGAAACTGGTATGTACATATGATTATCTACATATTTACAACAAAATGAATGTTCTTTAAGAGATTATTTTTTTGAGAATTAGTCCATTAATGGGAAGAGCACCCCTCTTTCCTTGTAGATCTTGCAAAATGTAGGTTGATGAACCTAGTGTCTCAATGATCTAGAATGGGCCAAGCCACAAATTTTGGAATTTATTGTGTTTGCATTTTTCTCATGGGCCTTATCCCATTTTAGGACTAAATCTCCAATTTAAAAATTTTCGTTATTAACTGAAGTTGCATCAAATGAATATTTGACCAATTTCTGATGATGAGCATGGAATTGTTTGGATTTTTTTCTCTCTTCTTTTAACTTAAGGATTTGGGACATTCTTAATTGTAAAGTAGAGCAAGGTTTTTCTTCAATAAATTGCATTAGGGCTTGTGAGGGAAGGGATAAATTAGGAGGCAAGATAACTTCTTTCCCATATACTAAATGAAAAGGAGAAGTACCTATAGAGGACTTTTGAGTGATTATATCATCCCATAATGCAAATATTAAAGCTTTGTGCCAATTTCTTTGATTTTTGTCAATTTCTCGTTTGGTGATTCTTATGAGGTTTTTATTGGTAGATTTTGCTAGACCATTCCATCGTGGGTAGTAGTTTGCATAATATTTTAGCTTAAATCCTATTTTGAGAGAAAATTTAGTTATGATGTTTCCGGAATAATAAGAGGCATTGTAAAAAACAAGGGCATGTGGAAGGCAAAACCCGGTGATAATGAATTGATCAACAAATTCAATGATGCTTTTAGAACTTGCCACCTTTAAAGGTATTGCTTCCACCCATTTTGTAAAGTAATCCATAGCAGTCAAGATGTATTTATGTTTTTTGGATGAGTGAGGAATGATCTCACCTATGATGTCTAATCCCCATTACTCGAAGGGTTGTTCTATGTTGACCGACTGAAAAGGCAGGGTCGGTTTGTTTTGTCTCCCTATAGCAGTTTGAAAAAAATTACATTTTATGACATAAGCATGAGTGTCCTTGAATAAAGTTGGCCAATAACACTAGCATGCATGACCTTATGAGCAGTGGTATCTCCACTGTAGTGTCCACTAGCTGGTCCGTCATGTAGCTCCTGCAAAACCTTTTATGCTTCAGATTTTTCCAAACATCTTAATATAACCGAATCATACTGATTTCTAAATAGAACATCAATGATGAGTTGGTACTGCTTAGCTTTTAATATTAGGGCTCTTTTTCTATTATAATTGAGTTTAGATGGAGCATAACCATTTTTCAAATAAAATAGTCAATCAACATACTGAGATTTAGTGTCGATGGGACATACCTCTGTGAATTGGAAATTAGTACCTGCATATTCATCAGTTGATGTATCATTGGTTCTAATAATCAATCTGCAAAAACCTTGACCTCTTACTATTTTAGCAATTTTTATCTCTAGGTCATATTCTTGCAATGCAGTGACCCAATTAGCTCTTTTCTCCCCTAATTCCTTTTGGATAAGAAATTGTCTGACTGTTGGGAATGAGACAATTACTTTTGTATGATTTTTAAGAGGAAAGGTCTGAAATGCTTGATTGACTTGAAAACTGCAAATGATTGCTTTTCCACATATTAGTAATTCAACACATAATTCAACTAAAGAAATAAATAGGAGCTTCAACTTTTTGTTCATTGGGTTGTGTCAACACTGCTGCATAGGATCGTTCATAAGAAAAATAGTATAGAATAAATTCTTTAGAAAAATTAGGAGTTGACAAAGAAGGAGCATCTATGATTGCTTGTTTTATTGATTAAAATTATTCTTTTCCAACTTGTCCCCATTTGAAAATTGAATTCTTCTTGATCATGGTTTATAAGGGTAAGACAATTCGTGAAAAGTCTAGGACAAACCTTTTGACAAAATTTATTTGCCCAAGGAAGGAATACATATATTTCTTATTTTGTGGTAAGGGGATTTTAGAAATAGCCTTAATTCTCTCTTCTGGATGTACAAGGATTTTATTGTAACTTGAAAATACATCTAGAAAAGACATTAGCTCAGAGCCAACAACACATAGTAGAATTTTTTCCCTTGCAGGTAGAGGGAAGTTATCCTTGTCGCATGCCTTATTTAAGTTCCTAAAATCTATACAAATACGAATATCTCCATTATTTTTTCTAGCATGCACAAGATTTGAAACTCACTTAGAATGTCTAACTGGAAAAATGATTTTGGCTTTAAGAAGCTTGTTCAACTCATTCTTGATCTGATTTTCCAAGTGAGGATGAATATTCCTAAGCTTTTTTTGAATGGGTTTTATATTTGGTAGCATAGGAATGATATGTTGAATTATGGATGTGTCATAGGTTTTCAGATCATCATAATTCCAAGAAAATACATCCTTATATCTTCTTAGCAGATGAATGAAGGTATACCTTTCATCAGATGTGAGTCCAAGGCCTAAATTGATATTACGAGGTTTAAGATCATACCCTAAGTTAACCAATTCATATCTCAAAGTTTAACTTTGAAGTTTGCAATTGGTAGCCCTTTTAAACTTGTCTTTCAAATCATACAAATATTCGAGTTTAACCACGGGCTTAGGTAAAGAATTTTCCTCAGTAGGTCTATTAAACTATTTATCATGTTCTTCTTCATCAATGATTTGGTCAAAGCAAGATCCTTCAGATGTTAGAAAGCTTAGGATATCATCATCATCATTGAACATGCGACAATTGGTTATGTTGTCAGGAATGGAGGGGCGGGAAATTAATTCAATTGAAAATCTGTGAGGGCTGAAATATTTAGGTGGGATAAGCTTAGAAGCAACATTAGCCAAAATATTGGCACTTGAATTTTGTAACCTTTGGATGGGAGCTATGTCAAATTCAATAAAATGAGAGGTAAGATTTTTAATCAAGGATTGGTAATGCTTGAGATGACTCGAAACACAATGAATAGTGTTCTTACCTGTTTTATGACAATTTCAGAGTCACCAAAGACTTTCAGGTATTTCACATCAAGGCTAATGGCTTTCTGCAATCCATGTACTAATGCTTCATATTCAACAATGTTGTTAGTACATTCAAATTCCAATCTACATGCAAGCATAGTCTTTTCTCCATCAAGGTTTATTAAGATGCAACCAACTCCTGCACCATCATTAGATTTTGATCCATCAAAATAAAGAGTCCAAAACAAATTATCATGCTTAAATACAATGTATCTACAATATTAAAACATTTAGATGAATCTGTTTGAGAAAAAAATTCTATTTGGGAGGAAACAAAATCAACTAAAAAGGGAGAATTTTATGCTGTAAAATTTCCAAAGAAAGATTCTGAAAAATAATTCCCAAGAATATTGTTTGCATAAACTACTAGTTCGTTTTCCTCATCTAGATCAGTCAATGAATATTTCATATGCTTCTCCCTTTCCACCCGGATTTGATTGGGTTTACCGTTGTAGGGGAGCCACATGTGAGACCAATCAATTGCAAAAAAAACATGTAATTTTTCAAACCAATCTCTGCTCAGAATAAGACCATAGAATTTTGGAATTTCTACAACCAATATATCTATTATTTGACAGGCCTTTGAGTTAGAAGATAATATTATCAAAACAAAGTTCATTTCTCCTAATATTTTGACCTTTGTTCGATCTAATTGGACAATTTGAACAATAGGTTTTTGAGGTGAGATATTCAGTTTGAGACAAACTGCGTAAGGCATAATATTAGATGATGCACGAGAATCTATTAACAAATTGTGAATATTCTTATTGAAAATTTCAAAGGTAAAAAGAAAACGAGGTGTGCGCAAATTTGAACTATCTCCAATCAGAATAGCATCAGAATAATCGATCTTATCTGAAAGATCATTTGGAGGCTTACCTTTCCCTTTTGAGGCTTTTGTGGTAACAACGATGGGTAAAGGGGATGCAAGAACTACATTAAATTCTTTGAGTAAGAATTTATGTTGTTTCTTTAACTTACTTACCTCATACCAGGAAATGTTAGCTTTAACTTTTTTCATGTCTTCAACGATGTTATATTCTATGGTATCAGAGACTACCAAATTTTTAGATGCAGAGAGAGTTTTGGAAGAAGTCGGACATGATTAGAAGATCTAGAAGCTGAATTTTTCAATGTGGGTTTTTCCTTAGTTGGAGGAGTAGGGTACTTCTATTTTTGACTTAATGAAGGAGCATCGGCGGGTCCCTTCCTTCTAGTGCTTACTAGCAGGGCTTCTTCTTCCTCTTCATTCTATGAAGTGGTTAGAATGAAATCCCATACTCCATGACCTTCAACTAATTCTTCCTCTTGTGATTCTTCAGCAGATAATGTTGATTCTTCTTCTTCTTCTTTATCTTGATCGGATTCTGCATTTGATATAATGACAAGGGGTTGAGATTGTGATGACTAAGTATTTTTAAAAGAACGGAAAGGTCTTTTTGAAGATTCAACGACTTATTTTTTGATCTCTACCATTTTGTTAGACATTGTTTTGAGAACCTTTTGTAATCCCTCTAAATCGAAAGGATCTTTGGGAGATTTCTGTTTGGAATCATCTTTGAAAGTGACCTTCTTGGTCTTCCTTTCTTCGAGAGAATTTTTCTTTTCCAAAGAAAAAATTCTCTTCTCCACATATAGAGATTCTTTCATATTATCAAGAAAAACTATCTTATTAGCTCTATCTATGAATATTACAATATTAGAAGGAAGATCAAAGATATACCATTCAATATACACATCATCACCAGGTCTAGAAGTCTCAAGAATTTTATTTAACAATTTATTGAATCTATAGTTAAAATATTAGATCTTCTCATTTGGATTAACTTTGAGTTTAGATAGGTTGTTGATTAAAGCAACAGTTGTGTGATCATCTCCAAATTTTGTCAAAAACTGTTCTTCAAATATCTCCCAATCGTTAATTGAACCTGGTGTTAATGAGAAATACCATGACCCTGCAGATCCTTCAAAAGTATAAGGGAAAATTCTAACTACACAATCCTCTTCTACAACCCCATTAAGGTTGATGACCAACATGAAAATATGAAGGTGTTCCTCAACATGCAGTCCAACGCCAATATTATACTTTGGTAACCATCTCTCTAGATGTTTAGTTAGAGTATGGAGTGGTGGTTCCATTTGGACTTCCCCTGGATTTGTCCAAGGTATGTTTTCAATTCTGGGGTTTGTAGGAATAGAGGAATATGTAGATGATCCAGAGGCTGAAGATGATTGTGTGGATGAAGAAGTTTCCCCTGTAGTGCTACTGATTATGATAGCACCAATTGATTATGTTAGAGGAATATGGATGGGAGGATTCATCAGATGGTAAGAATAAGGTGGAGAAGGATTTGAAGGATCGAATAAAGGATTGTGAAGTGGGGAAGATGGTGTAATATCACTAGTATAGGATTGAGTTTCTGAGGTAAGGATTTTTCTTAGATGAGTGGATAGTGGAAACTTAAAAGGAGTTATTCCAAGTTTCTCACTTTGAGATCAGGTCAATACATGAGAAACTTGTAAGGATACACTTCCTTCAAAGAATTTAGACTCAACATGTCTTTCTTTTGAAATAGAAATTCTTTCCAATGCTTGGATCAAGGTCTGAACTTCAGGAGACTCTTGAGGTAATGATGCGGAAGTTTGACCAACTTACTTAGGAAGTGTGTTAGGAGATTTTGTGGTTGTTTCAACAACTTCATATCTAGGAGTGGGAGATTTTGAATGGGATCTTGAAGTTGGAGGGGATTTTGAGGGGGATTGACTCTTTCGATGACCTTTTTCTTTGGGATTAAACCTTGATGCCATTCATAGTCTTCAGGCTCTCCTTCTAGCGCTAAAAATGTTATAGGCTCAAAATTCTATGCCTCAGCATCGGGGAAAACCACTCAATTGGGAACTTAAAGCAACTCCTTTTTCGTTTAGAGTGGTGACTCTGACTAGGGATAATGGTACCAATTTTCCTTGAAAAATATATAAATGGATGGGATATAGAAGTATAAAGATGATAATGAAATTAAAACTAATGAAAGAATAATATATAAACTTAAACTATGTATATCCCGAGACATTTCTCTCTTTACATGTGACTTTTAAAAGATCTCATATAAAATAAGATAATATAGATCAACGAATCGTTTATGAGGTGAAAACAAATAAAGATAGGTAATTTAATTAAATTAGTTTATAAAACATATCACATAAAAGATCTTGTTGTTCATACATATATTTAAAATATTACAACCATACACTTCAATAATGATAATGCCTAATTGTTTGCAAAAACGTATGTGAATAAACACAATTAAAATAACCATTCAACTCATAAACAAATCAAAGATACATAGATAGTAGTACCTGATATATGATGACTCTGCTTATGAGAGAAACAATGTTGGTTAACTTTTATTAAGATTACTCACAGTTACAATAGCGCAAACTAAAAGCTCTCTTACAAAAATTCAGAACCTCTTCCTCATTACAATGAAGGGGATTTATAGTTTCTAATAAAAATACAATTATAGAAAAGTAACATAAAATACTGGAGTGATTTCAACAAACCATCCTTAAATAAATTAAAGGACAATAATAGATTTTATGTTGCAACAGAAATATTATGGTTGATATGAGGATTGTTCTTCCATTTTGTCGAAGCTCGCATATATCTGTCATTGGTTTCAATTCGAGAGGATGACTAGGCTGCATGCGCATCTATCCTGTGAATACTGCATCATTGAGTGCTAGAAGGAGATGAGTAGTTGTATTCGAGAGACACCTCAACATAAGGCATTGACTGTGAGGTTTGACCAATAAATGCCAATGGATTTCTAGTTTAACCTTTGACAACTTCTTTATACTTTCAACCTTATTTTTAGATAAGTCCTGCCATGTTTTGGTTAATAATTTAACATTTGGTAAAGTGCCTTCAAGGCATTCCTGAATGAGGTTGGCATGTAGTAGATTGTTAGTGATAGTTTCAGGGAGATTGCTAAAAATGTATCTGGCATTGAAAATGGCCATTTCAACATACTTTAATTTTACTTCCCATTATTTGAAAACAATCTCTTTTTGTGATTCATCGATCCCAGGGAGATCGACTGATCTCCCTTCAGTAGTATCCTGCCAAGATATGTAACTAGAAATATTCTCTTCGATCTCCTCATAATATGTCCTCATATCGAACAATTGATTCACTAATGAATCACTTGATTTGCACAATTTATTGATCGTTGCCAATTTTTGGCAGAAGATAACTTGTTGTTGAGCAAGGAGAGTGTTTAGCTCTCCTGCTTCTTTCTTGAGTTCATCTATCTTAGGATTTTCTTTCAACTGCTCTATCTTTTGTTGTAGCTCCTGAATTTGTGTGTCCCTACTTTTCATATCAACTTCATATTGAAGCTTCAATTCATTGAATTTTTTCTGAAGCTCTACAAGCTGAGCTTGCCATTGTTGTTCAATGATTTGTTTTTCATTCTCTAGACTTTGTTCTAGTTGTAAAATTATTTTATCTTTCTCCCCTAGGATTTGTTGTACTTCATAGGCTTTATCAATGGTGGCAGTGGCCTATGCTCCTACAAATTGTGAGAGCCTATCAATATATTTTGTAGGGGTGGATTTTTCACCTTTCCATACTACTCGAAAAGAAGTATTTGTAGGATCTACGCCCCATCATTGGTCAAATCTACTCCTTTTTCTCTGTCTGCTGATCACATATTTGTGTTTAGGACTATAAAATACATCGAGAGGAGGGATTTATTCTATTTTTAGGATGACCCGTGAGGTCGTAAAAGCTGGGATGATTTCAAAAACATTGGTGTCCATGACCTTATTAGAAGCCCCAATAGTGAGCGAGGTCACCCTTGTAGTTTAAGGGGTCTGTGTGATGTTTTCCTGCTCTAGAGTCTTCATATCTTGATCCCCTGTCCTTTGTATATCTTGATTTAATTCCTCCCATATCTTGTCAGGTTTTCTCTCTGTTTGAGTATCTTTAGTCTATTCAATGGATGAGTGGTTGTCTCTTTAGCTTGCGATGTATTTGTATCTTTTGCTGAAATAGTCAGGGATTTATCTTGGTGTGTGTTTTGTTGAGGAATTCTTAACAAATCCAAAGGAATATTAGCTATTCTTTTGTTCCGATATTGGTTAAACTTAGCGAGTTCTTTAGGAATAAGTTGTGTTACTGCTAATATTTAAACTTATGCATAGGTAGAAGATGATTCAAACAAATCATCAAAATTGTTTGGTTCATGCATAAACTATCTGATATTTTCCTTTGCTATGACATTTTTAGCGGTATCATTAGGATCAAACTGTCTGTTGGGGATACTTGAGAATTTTAAACATTTAATTTGATCAATTTCAAGAACAACATGCTTGAAATTTTCCAAGGCATAAAATCCACATGAAATAGGAAATTAAGGCCACATAGCCTTTTTAGCATGATTCAGTACTTTAGAGAGGACATTTCCAACAATTTGATAAGTTATTTCTCAAGCTAAGAGCTTATCGGGCACATAGAGAGGCAACACATGAGGGTTGTCTAGACTGTCGAAAACCCAGATATAAGTAAAGGATTCCTCCCCAAACCATCTCCCTATAGGTATCAAGCCATTATTGGCTTCTTTGGAAAGTCTGGGGGCTTTCTCTTCAAAGACATCTTGATATATCGGTAGCATAAATCCATGGCATATTTTGTAGAAATGTGGCTAGAATTTAGATTCTCATAGTATACCGTGGTAGAAATATGATGAGAGTAGGGTATTTAATGGTCCATTTCCATCCCATAGATGTAAAATCAAAGGTAAAACATACAACGTCCATTATATAAGAATTAATGTAGAATAGGGGCACAATATTTTGAGAAAAAATGCGATTGTTTTTATAATCAAGGATTTGGAAAGCTATACTATTAGATAATATAGTTCGCCATTCCATTATGTATCCATCTGAGGCAACACTTATCAAAGGTAACCACTAGTATGAGAACTTCTAAATAATATGGTATCCATACATCCTACACATCATGGAAGTTATATAATAGTATGGCCCAACAAGAGAGGCAATAGAATACATACCCTTATCATCACGCTTGTGTTTGTTGGGATCCCTTCTCCACTGCCTGATGGGCTCTGCTTGATCTTCATTTTCCTTCATGAACTTCTGCAAAAATTGTGTGTTGAACTTATTTTGTGGCGATGGCGGGTCATACATTTTCCTTAAATCCTCACTAGTAAACGACTCAATAACTGTTTTCTTAGAAGTTAGAAAAATTCTCTCTGTAATATTTAAATTTTTGATGATCCATTTAATCATGTCTGTGTATGGCAAGATCTTTGGCTGGGCCGCAATTCTGTGTAGGAAATAATTGGTGACATCACTCCAGGTTGACTCAGAAGTGGATGTAGAGTCATTTGTTGTGGCTTTTCTTTTACTAACCTGGTGTTTTCATCCTCAAAGAGCTTATACATAACCTCCCATGAAGAAGCTCCAAGGTCTGGAGTGCATGTGGTGTTTGTAAACAACGAGATCATTTCAGTGGTTTTCAGAGGAGGAGGAGGTGGCTATTGTTGTCCCATAGGCTTCTTATTTTCCTTAGTAGCTTTAAAAATTTCCATTGTATTATGTTTGTCAGGGCTAGCCTATGGGAAAACACAAGAATGAGTAGCAAATTCTTAATTGAATAATTCACTAAGTTAAATGACAATATTTGATATGAAACTGTGCTTTTATGAGCAAAATCTATTGATATTAAGTCACAACAAATCAAATCCTTTAAGACTTCAAAAACAAAAATTCATTACCCTTAGCCATTATCTGATGAAACGTAGGTTCACATGGGAATTTGTACAAGTCAACATATCATAGGTTTGATATCAAAGATATATTTACGTTGCAACTTTAAAACATGCGATATCCTTATTCCCGATAAGATTTTTATTATGTAACGATTATGTGGATAGGGGGGAAACGTTTTCGTAGGCTTAATATCAGAGGTTTGATGAGAGTGAAATCTGATTAAAGTTTGTGATATGGGTATTTCGATATGGTTTTTTTGATATCTGGAGGACAATCTTATCGGAGATCGAAGGATGAGCGATGAAAAAATATCAAAGATCGGGGAATAGGAATATCAGAGTATCAGAGGGATGAGGGTATTGAAGGAGTGAGAATATTAGAGATCGAGGATTTTGGAGGATGCTGATATGGAAACCCTTGATATGAGAACTCTAAAATTCCATGTATTATTTATGTGGGGTCCAGCCTTTAATCATTATTTTCACGAAAAGTGATTTATTACTTTAAGGATTTTAAAACTATTTGGAACTTTTAACCGAAGAATTGATATCAGATATTTCTTTGAGAGGCATGGTGTACATAAAATTTCTAACCCCAATAAGAGTAAAAGCATATGAGCGTGCTTTATTCGTGATTAATTTATTTTAAAACCTAAACTCCTATATATAGTTTCGATAGGGGAATTTCCTCGTTTAAAGTCATTTTTTTATAACAAAAAACTAGAATGTCATATGTTATTCAAATAAAGGGATTTTATCTAAAAATTCAGAAAGGGTCCCCATTTTTTATTACTTCTACTATTAACTATAATAGGGTGGTTGTTGAGTACTACAACATAACCCCATCACACCATGGCTATCCGGAAATGGAAATGCTAGGCTTAAAAACACTGTCACACATGGAAAAACCCATTCCTATGACAACAAGAGAACCAAGAACACACATACACAACCATGCAATGTAAATCTGGCAAGGAAATCACACATACAAATCGATACCTGCAAATAATCCCGTTGTAGCTACTAGATCCTACTCTTCATTGTTTGATCCTTGCTTCCCTTTGCCTTCTTTTATATTCTTGATCTAATGTTGAAGTGCTCCAAGAAAACTCTAAGTCTCCAAGAGTGATAGAGAGAGAGAATAGATAGAGAGAGAGAGCTCCAAAACAGAGCTGAAAAAAATGTACCAACTGATCCTTAGAACCCTTTTTATTAATAAGGCCTCTATTTTCTCCAATTTTCCATTATTTTACTTCATTTCCTTTTCACATGGAACATGTGACCTTTCACCTTCCTTTCTCCTAATTTCCATTATTTTCATAAATAAATGCCAATAAATGCCACTTTGCCTTTCCAAAGCCTTTGTCATTTCCTTTGCCAATTTCCCTATCCATAATAAACCAAATGAACACATGCACTATGATGTTCTTTCCCAACATTCAACTTAGAATAAGTGTCCCATAACCGTGGTTATTATTTTTCCTTTACTAACTTTTATTTACATGGAATTTTCACCAGGGCTGTTATAGATAGTAACTCATTGTTACATGCATTGTTGTTGCTATTTTATGTTAGTTAACTTGATGATTATGTTATATGTTTTTCATAAGTATGTTATATGTTAGCTTGTTGCTTGTTATATGATATTTAACTTGATGATTATGTTATATGTTGTTGTTGAGTATGTTGTATGTTAACTTGTTGTTGTTATATGTTAGTTAACTTGATGATTAGGGTTATTGCATTAAGATCTTGATGTTATATGTATCGTGTTGATCTGGATTGGTCTATTTAGATGATTATGGTTGTGACATTCATATATGAGATGATATACTTGTGATGTTGTGTCGTATTGATCTTGACTGACTTGTGTAAATGTGATAGCCTCCCTTTAGATACATTGAGGTATGAGTTTGATTATGTCATCAATTTGGTTTATCTAGCATGGTATGTTTACAAGCTGATTGAATGTTTGATTAGTTTCATGATATGAGTTTGTATATATAATATTGCATGAAGGAATGATCTTTTTTTGAGAAGGTTTCATTGACACATATGTGCTAAGATATCGTATATGTACTTGACTATAAGTGGGTGTTAGTTGTAATATTACGATTCGTGACAGTTATTTGATTATGGCATGGTTGTTGGTCTTGGTAAAGGTTAATTTCAATCACTATATATGATGTCTTGATATTTGGAACATGTGGTTAACATGAGTGACCAGTTGCAAGGAAACATGCTTGGCAGTAACGTGACAAGGTAATAGTTGATTTTTTATATAACTAACAGTTGGGTGATGTGACAATGGATAGTAAGACTCAATTGTAGCAAGGAAAAGGTAAAAGAAATGAATTGGGTCAAAATTGCTTTGGCTATGTTTGGAAACCTCAATTCCAAACGAATCAATACTTTTCATACAAGAAGTCTTCTTAACCTTGTTTTTGTTTGACATTATGTGGATATGTGTTATATTCCTAAACATGTATTTGACAAGTATAAAAACTAGTTTCTACTTATGGTTGGATTCCTCAAGGGAATTTAATTCCATTTAGAGATGGCATGGACGTGTTTAGTTACAAGGAAACGTGCTTGGCACATCAATGTAAGGTAACCGATATATTTTTATATTTATTTATACACTGACATTTATGTGTTTACGAAAGTACGATGCATGGAATTACATGGAAAAAGACACTGCTATGGAATCTTGAAAAAGGCTCAGGTTAAGCTTTCCCTTGGAAGCACTAGGAATCTATGGGGATTGAGTCACAGAGCTTGTTGCTTGTCTTGTGCTTTTGGTATTTTGTGATTTGTTGCGCTTGATTTTCGGTGTTGATTGTGTCTAGTGCATGGCCCTGCCACTTTGTGGTGTCATATTGTTATTGGTTTTCATGTTTTTCTTCTTGTTTGTTTATTGTTCTCGACTTTTATGTTTTGAGGGTCTTGGGAATTGGTTGGGAAAGAGGAAATTTATTGGAGTTTTGGAAGAGCTGGATGAAATCCAAAAAGTAATGTAAGACCTGGATGAAGCTTGGTACATGTATAAGGGAAACTTAAGGTAAGAATAAGATAACCGGTTGGACTGGTTGGGTCCATTGTGGTAAATGGATGGTGGCTGTACAAACATGAGAAAAGTAACCATAAAGGTAAAATAAATGGATTTGAGGCGTCAAATGTCTTGGCTATGTTGGGAAATGTTATTCTCAATGTTGTGCATGTTGCGCATGGATAAAGGGAATTCTATTAACTTTGACCTTATGCTATCTCGTAAATCATGATTATGCTGATGTTTATATGTGTATACATGTATGTATGTATGTATGTCGTGTCTGATAGGTTATTCATGGATAATTATTGTTTTAATGCTAATGATTATATATATGTATGTATCTATGTATCTGTGTCACTGTCTCACAGGGTTATCAAGAATCATTCTTGTGGAGGAATGATTGCTTATGCATGCGAATGGCATGAAGAGCTTCGTGGCCTTATGAGGAATCAAGTGAGAAGAGTAGCCTTGATAGGTCTAAGAGATCAATATCACGTGGATATGAATTGATATTATGTGATTATACTATGTCTATGTTATGGATAGGCTATGCTAAGGGATACATCAACAGAATGAAAGCATTGTGCTTTGTAGCATGCTGGGACAAGCATGAATAGTGGAAGGACACTAGAAGCAAGGTTTCTTGGTAGAGTTAGTGCGTGGTTTTGGATGTGCAGTGCTACTATTGTGTATATGTTGTGCATATTGTACATTCAATGATTGTACCTATGGTGTTGTGTGCATGTTGTATATATGGTGTTGTGTGCATATTGCATATGCAGTGTTGGGTATAGATGGTGATATGTACATGTTGGATATGTGGTGTTATGTACATATTGTACTGTGCACATGCTGGATATGCGGTATTGTGTATGCATGTTGGATAAGCGGTGTTGTGTACATATGGTGTTATGTACATGTTGTATATGTAGTTCTATGTACATATGGTGTTGTGTGCATGTTGTACATGTGGTACTATGTACATATGGTGTTGTGTGCATGATTTTACACGTGGTGTTGTGTACATGTTGCACATGTGATGTTGTGTACAGGTGGTGCTGTGTACATGTCGTGCATGTGATGTTGTGTACATGTGGTGTCGTGTACATGTCGTGCATGTGGTGTTGTCTACACGTTGTACAGATGGTGCGGTGTGCATGTGGCGTTGTCTACACGTTGTGCAGGTGGTGCCGTGTACATGTGATTTTGTGCACATACTATGCAGGTGGTGCTATGTACAGGTAGTACTGTGTACATGTTGTACATATGGTACTAGTGGACATTTGGTATTGTGTGCATGTCTTACATGTTGTGTTGTGGGCATGCGGTACTATATGTATGTGCATTATGTAGTCGTGGTATCGTGACATGTGCATTCATTGTGAGGTACTATGTGTATGTATATGTATTGTGTTGTACATCAGGTGTAGGTGTATGTGTTGTTTTGTACACCAGGTGTAGGTGTATGTGTTGTGTGGTGTGCCAGGTGTGGGTGTATGTATTGTGTGGCGTTGTACACTGTGTGTGGATGTGAATGTTATGATGTAATCTATGTGTATTTGTACGTGGTTGAAGAGAAGCAAAGGCACTGGGTGCTTTCCAGGTGTGGCAACCAATTCGGTGTGTGTAAAAAAAGAACAAAGGCAGAAGTAAGGATCGACTAAAGGATAAGTATCGATATTTTATTTTAGTTTTATTATACATGTGATCTATGATTCTGACTTATAATGGTTACATGTGATTTATGATTATAGTTTATGATGATTTCATTTGATTCATAATTTTGATCTATGATGGTTGTGTTTTGAGCTAACCGAATGTGATATGTTTATACATGATGATTTGGTCAAACAACTAGTTTGACTTGGTGTGACGGGAAGTGAGAAAAATTTCAAAGCGTACCTTATTGACGAGCTACCAATGAGGTATGATGTGAATTTATTTCAATTTATTTTGAATCTAATGGAAATTATGTGCTTGGTACAAGAATGCATGAAAATCCCAGTTGGGTGGTTGAAACTGACTGCAAGGATTCACAATGTCAGTGAAAGGAATTGGAATAAATAGTAGTATGTTGGTAAAGCGCTTCAGGAGCAGGGCCATTGTGGGACACCGTATCCAATAATGTCCATTTACTTCCATGAGCATGCTATGATGAATATGATGGTTTTGACTCAGGGATATGCCTTGGTTTTTGGGCCTTCTGATGCGAGGAAGCCTTGCCAAGGAAGGGTTCGCTCGAGGGCCCATGTAATAGAGAAGGGGATGCTCACAGAACTTGGAAGGCGTGTGACTGCATGAAATGGGGTGACTGGATTTCCAGAGGGACTGTGTAGTAGATAAGGAAGGTCGAGGATGGAATTTTTTGGTCATTAGAATTGCAAGATGGAATCAGATGCACATTGGGAGTGTGCCTTGGAACAACGAGCTAGTAACTGTTCACTGAGAGGACAAATGGCATGAGATTGTAGCATTGGAAACTGGATGAAACTTTGAATTTGGCAGTGGATTTTGGACTTCCTCGGAAGGAGGTGAATCATGGTATTACTTTGAGGGTGAAGGTGTGAGTATATGGATTCCCTTGTTGCGGATGTAAGCATCGTATCCTTTTATTTATTGGTTGAGAAAATGTGCATATGTGTATATCATTGTAAATATTGTATCGAGCTGGATTTATGAATCCATAAACACTATGGTTATTTGTTGGTTGAAGCAAATGTGCACGAGTATATGTGGCTATTATTGTAAATACCGTAATGAGTTGTGTTATAAAGCTCCTATAAATGGTATGTTTGTCATGTTTAAGAAGTGGTCATTGTGAATACTACAACGAGATGAGTTGTAAAGCTCCATGGGCCATATATTTTTCTTTTCAACAGTATTGTTGGTTATAGGTGTCATTGAACACCGAGGATGGTGTTACCCCAAGGGGGGAGGGTTCTGTAACAACCCTGGTTAAAAAATCAAGTAAAAAATATAAGACCAATGTCATGGGACATGTATTCCAAACTGAATGGTGGGAAAAAACATCCTAGTGGGTGTTCATTTTGGTTTATTATGGCTAAGGAAATTGGAAAAGGCAATGGCAAAGGCTTTGGAAAGGCATGAGACATTATTTGACATTTATTTATGAAAATAATGAAAATTAGGAGAAAAGGAAGGTGAAAGGTCACATGTTGCATATGAGGAGTAAATTGGAGGAAAATAATGGAAAATGAAGAAAATAAAGGCCTCATTGATAAAAGTTCTTATGAGGATAAATTCATGGAATTTTGTCAGTTCAGTTTGGAGCTCTCATTCTATTTTCTCTCTTCCATACTCTTGGACACTTAGATTTTTCTTGGTGCACTCTTGGAGGAGCGTGGCATACTTCGGATTTGTATCAAGAAGGCAAAGGAGAAGCAAGGAGGTGCAAGAGGACATCAGGGTCAACAACTAAAATGGGTTTTGTTTGCTAGTACCAAGTTTCATGTATGATTTCCTTGCTAGTTTTGGCATGCATGGCACATGCATATGGTTTCTTGGTCATGATATGTCACTGACATGGAGAATTTCCTAAATTGACAATGGTTTTTCCTAGCCTTACCATTTCTTGTATAACCATGGTGTTATGGGTTTATTTCCTTTTGTTTTTGGTTGGTTCTCATGTTCCATTGGCTGTGGGTTGAGTTATTATTTCTTAGAGCCTTGGTTGGAAAAATGATTTGGAGCCCTATAACATCTTGGGTTGAGTTACTAGTCCTGGAGCCTTGGTTGGAAAAACACTCTAGATCCCTTGGTGTAGTATACCTAGGGGGGATAATATAGGGTATAGAGGGAGGTACCCAAGGGAATAATATGATGTAATAATGTAAGAATGATAAATAAATGGGCCATAGTTAATAAATAAAGTGGTTAACCCACATTATGCAAGGGGCCACATGTATCTAGGGAATAAAGTGATAAGCCCATTGTATTGGATGTATGGTATTTACAGACCCATGGTATTGCATGTATGAAACCTATATAGAGTCTAGAGAATCTCCATTGAGAGAGGTAAAGGATTATTGTATTGACAAGAATATGGCTTGTGGAGTGATCTCCTTCTTTAAGGAGTGAATGTATGGTGTTGCCCTACCTCAAGGGTTTTGATATTAATGAAGATCTGAAGTTTTATCTTCTATGGTGTTATTTATTGGGAATATTTTTCATTTTTATACATTTTCTTGTCAGATCCACTGCAAGTGGTATCAGAGTACTTTCTTGGGCAGAGTTTGGGAGATTTGTTTTTTCATTTTTTGTAGGAAATTTTTGGGCGGCGAGTGTGCAGAGCAGATATGAAAATTTTGGCACAAAATTTTCAGAAATAGACAGCAGATCTGGATTTCTTGGGAAAAAATACCCAATTTCAAAAAAAATAAATAGTCGAATCGGAGTTCGAATGAGGGCGATATCGCTGATTTAAATTCAACTGTGTTGAAAAAATGTTTCTGACAACAATTTGCGTATGGCGGCTCTCCTGAAATTTTTTGTAGATTTTGGTGTAGAATTTAAGACAAAAAATTATATATCTGAGCTCCCCTTGAAAAATCACTCAATTTCAAAAAAAAATCGGTCAAATCGGAGTCCGGATGAGGGAGTTATCACCGATTTAAAATCAACCATTTTGTCAGAAATTTTGTGACGGCGGGATAGTTGCAGCGCAGATTTGTGTTTCCAGAGCACCTAGATCAGGATTTCAATCTCACGGATAGATGCAGAATGACTATTCCATTTCCAAAAATAGGTTATATTAAGGATTTTGAGTTATATTGACCGAGTAATGTCCATTTTAATTTTTTCCAAAGTAAGTGATTTTCTTCAAAGCCCTTACTTTGTTTTAGGGGTTCTCGCAAGATGAAGTTTATAGAAAAATATGATGGCCCTACCATTGAAGATTTTTTACAATATCACAAGGCTCAATACCAAAATTTTTGGATATGCTCCATAGGGCTTCATATGAAAGATGAGACAAATAAATGGTGGACCTCACTTGATAGCTCAGTGAGGAAACTTCCCGAGAAAAAACTTGAAAAAATCATTTTGGACAAGTGGTCTCAAGCTGGAAAGAAGGAAACTAAGAGCCATAAAGGCTTATTTTCTACTAATATTTCCATATTATAGGTTCATGGAAGTATTCAGAAAGAGAACATCATTGTGTCTATCATTCCTAGTTGTAAGCATAACTGTATCAATGTTAATTTCGCTAAAAAATTGCAAGTTCCAACAAAACATATTGAAAACACAGGTTTATAATGAAGATGTTGAAATTTATAAAGATTTGAAGATTTCTATGGATAAGTATGTATTGCATTCCAATTTTTATGCTTCATATATGGCTGCTGTGGATGTTTTTTGGGACACCCTTGGATGGAATCCGTTGGTACTATCAATTTTAATCTGCAAAAGAAATTCATGAAGCTCTGGTATAAAAAGAAGAAAATTACATTGCAGTATATTTGCATGAGGAACCATGCAGAGACAAGGGAGGAAGAACCAAAATTCTCTAATGACATAGACACATCAGATGATGAGTCTTTGATGGTAGACAACCAAACACAGATTTCAAAGCATGTACCAGCAAAAGCACCAGACACTACTCCATCACCAATAGTGGAGGAATTAATGAAAGATATTCCATCAGTTAAAGCTTCAACATATCACCATCCGCATCACCCATCAAGACAACAACCAACAAGGTGGCAACGGATTAACAATAAGGACAACAACCCCTCGATGACACATAGAGAGGTGCAACGATCCACCCACATCACATCGACATAGAGGAACCACCAGAACCCGCTTCCATCTCAAGAGAGCGAAGCACCAACTAGATCGAGTGTTCACCTTTCTCTGGGATGGCTAGATGCACGCGAATGGTACTAGTGGAACACTCTTTTGAGTAGATCTTATTATTTGTGTTCTTCTCATGTTTCTGGGACAAAACATGTTTAAGGGGGGTGTAATGTAGTATACCTAGGGGGGATAATATAGGGTACAGAGGGAGGTACCCAAGGGAATAATATGATGTAATAATGTAAGAATGATAAATAAATGGGCCATAGTTAATAAATAAAGTGGTTAACCCACATTATGCAAGGGGCCACATGTATCTAGGGAATAAAGTGATAAGCCCATTGTATTGGATGTATGGTATTAACAGATCCATGGTAACTACCCATGGTATTGCATGTATGAAACCTATATAGAGGCTAGAGACTCTCCATTGAGAGAGGTCAAGGATTATTGTATTGAAAAGCATATGGCTTGTGGAGTGATATCCTTCCTTAAGGAGTGAATGTATGGTGTTTCCCTACCTCAGGGGTTTTGATATTAATGAAGATATGAAGTTTTATCTTCTATGGTGTTATTTCTTGGGAATATTTTCCATTTTTATACATTTTCTTGTCAGATCCACTGCACTTGGTGGGTTGAGCTACTAGTCTTGGAGACTTGGTTGGACAAACAATTTGGATCTCAGTAGCAGCTGTCAGTTGAGTTATTAGTCTTGGAGCCTTGGATGGAACAAACACTCTGGAGCCCTCGATAGCTTGGGTAGAGACCAATCTGGTGATGGTTAGTGATTTCCGACCGGGAGGTGGAATCACTGGTTGAGGGTTGAGGTGGTTTGCCTTTGGAAGCCCTAGTTTGGTTGTGTTTGATGTGTTTCATGAGACCCCACATTCATGCTTGGAATATGGCACGGGGGTGACTAGATGAAAGAGAGATTTGGTTCAACCTAGTCTATGGTCGGGTGGTACGTGGAAGTCCCAGACCTGGTCGCATTTTACACATGATAATAATAAATTATCTCCCCATGTATTTGATGAGTAAATATAATTTCCATTATGTGGTTTATATGGTTGTTATATCTCTGTTATTTTTGTTGTTTATATGTTGGTTATGAGTATGTTTTATGACAATTATGATGTATAGCTCTCATCGTCTTTGGATTTGTAACTGAATGAAAAATGAATGTATGACCTACTAGATGATAATGTAGTTAATGTGATAAGGCATCAATGATTCTTAGCGATTCTCAGATAAGTATGAGACCCCTATGCTCAAATATGTTGTTAAGACCTGTAGATTGCATATTTGTGACATGTTTAATGAAATGCTTATCATGACTAGTAGAGGTCTAGTTAGGTCGTTGATCAAGTATTTGCATTAGTACCTTTGTTCCAGTGTTATTTATCATTTATGGAAGTCTCATGGAGTTTTGTATAGTGGCCTAAGTCCTAGCCCTAAAAAAAGTGGCACAGAATCTGGGGTCGCTGGCACAGGACTACCTGAAAAAGTCCACAGTCACTTGGATGGCCTTGCTGTGGGAGTGATTGGAGTGTTCAAGTCACACTTTTTCCTTGTCATGGGAGTGTTTGGGGTGTTTGGTCAGTAAAAGACAAGTTGTTTAAGGTGTCAAGCACCTAGAATGGTTGGTTGTCTCTTGGAGGTTCTGTAGGATGTGTGAATTGTTAATTTGATTGTCTTTCATAGCTTCCACTTCCTTAAGGTGACTTAAGAGGTTGAATCTCCTCATAGTGGCCTCTCATCACATGTTTACCCTAATGGACCAGTTAGCTTGGGTAAATGTGGGAGGAGGGTGTTACACCACATGTGGCCCAATGAAATGTTGCCACGTGGCCTTATGGAAGGCTACCACGTGGCTTAACAGTTTAAGCAAAAATTTTGGGTTATGGACCGACCAACCTCGATGGGGTTCAACCCCATGACCTCCAAAAACACAAACCTCTACGCTACCAATATACCATGATGTTTCTTGTCATATCATTATGGAACAATTATATTTAATGTGTATCGATTAGCATATTGGGAGGAGGGTCGGGCAGGCGGGCTCACCCGAATAGCCCAACCCCAAGTTTTATGGGCATATGGTGACTGTGGTGAAAGGATGGGGAGGTGGGGCATGTGGCCTTATCCACAGGTTCCATAATATATCACGTAACCACTGGTGGGAACTTGGGACGGGTGGGCGTGTGGCACCCTACTCGTGCCCAACCTATGGTTTTTGTAACCATAATGTGACCAAGTGTTGGGGTATATTATTGCCGCGTGACTAAACCGGGGGGCGAAAGGATAGAGGAACGACCTTATTAGTGCTCCTAACCATTTGAAAAAATGTACCATAATTGATAGAATTATCGTTGAACCCGCGCGAATTTTTCACCTTGCATATCTGCCAAAGACAAAATTCTTTGCCAGTTTTGACAAAGGTCGATTTTGCAGAACAATTAATAGGGAAATGAAGAAGGAGGCCTAACTTGGTAATTTTTTAGCCTTTTTTGGCCCAAGAAGATCCCGCACATGGGTTTTTGGGTATTTTGGACACAATGGGAATGCTATTTTTATAGTTTGAGCATTGTATGTTGATGCAGTTTGACATTTGAGCATATAATTTAAGGGCCAACATTGGAAGCTGGACTTGTTATCACTCTAAAATTTCCAAGAGTTTTTGTAGGCATTAAAAAGAAATATCAGAGGTAACTATCATCCACTTTTGGAGATTAGGATCTAGCCTTCCTAAACTCAGAGAGGGCTCTCTCTTAATGATTTAAGTTTGTTTGTTTAATGAATTTTAGGCTAGTTATGTATGCTTGTTTTGGGTTGATTTTGATTTGTTGGTGGAATTAATGATTTAGATGGATAAGTGCTTTTCCATTTTCCATTGGGCTATGGAGTCAATATAATTTGTAAACAGAACATAATCAAATTACAAAGAAAGTGTTACATGGAAAGATAGGTGAGCAAAATCAGATCTCAAGGCTGAATGGTGAAGTGATTTTTCAATTGGGATCAAGGAGCAATTAAAAATTCCTTAAAATAGATAATAAAGAAAGATGAAGAAGGTCAATCGGGATCAGAGGGCAATTAAAAATTCTCTAAACCGAATATCAAAAGAAAACATAGAAATGTCTAACAGTTCAAAGCAGAGTGCAAAGTTTAAACAAATTCTGTAGTAAAATTCCAGTTATAACATTCAAATTTTGAACACATTAAAGTTTATGGAATTCTTAAGAAAAGAACATGAACAATTGAAATATATACTTCACTCAGATAGCTCAACACATGAATCTTGTAAATAAATTTCTTTATAACTTGTCCCGTGTGTCAACTGGAAATGTTACAATAACCCTTAGGTAATAGATCGATCAGCTATGGAAATATTCAGAAATCCACCATTGATACTTCGAATTGATGAAATATTTATACAAATTATTACAAAAAATATCGTGTCAATTGACTAGGATTTATTCAAGGAAAATAAAATATCTTTACGCAAAAAGATAGTGACACCTATTAACTGATTGAAATTTGTCCCTATTTTCTTTGGTTGTTGTTTATTTGTTGTTTTCTTTCATCTGCACGTCTTTCATCTGTCATAGTAAATCACACCATTTTTCATATGTTTCTTCATATGGAATCTTTATCTTCATCATCTTCCGGTAAATTTCATCTGCTTCTGAATATTTGGCAAACGTGGGCTTATTCAAAAAAAGGTGATTTACCTCATGCTGGAGGTAAAAGAAGTTTTCTAAAGTCTGAAGGAGCACTTTTCCTGTGGGAACTCCTTTCATTGATGAACTGTTGGAAGTTTTTTTGGCTACTTCCCTCATTTTCTTATCATAGTATTCATGTCACATATTTATCATTTATTACCAGAGGATTAGGCAGACCTTTCTCTCTCAATACATCAAACCTGTTCATAAACATGTTTACTGCAAGTTCCATTGTTTGACATTTGTCCTCAAGCTGTATCATTAGATTTCTCTTGGAAATCACTTTCTTCACCTCTAAGATAGTTTCTGTTCTATCATCTATCCCGAGTTATTCGAATTCATACTTGTTTTTAGAATTTAGGAATTTTATTATTTCAGAGGCCTCCTCTGGTTTATTTCCAAGATCTGCTTTGACCTTTTGAATTGAATTACCAACTTCCTCTACCAAGTCATTCTGCTCAAATATGATATGTATAGAAGGCCAAATATCATTAACAGAGTTAATGATATTGGCCCACAACTGCTGTTTTTCTTGGGCTAAAGGTTCTTTTAGTGACAATTCTTTTTCCAGCTCATGGATTCTTTCAGTCAATCTATTGGCTTTTTGTACTTCTCCCAATTTATTTCCATCTTCTAAACTCTTTACTTGTTCTTTAAGATTTTTAATCTTTGTGGTTTGAATGGACATATATTCCATTGCTTTGATCAATTTCATGGCCTCATCAGTGGGATGGGCTGTTGGTATTGCTGATGTTGTTGCTGATGTAGTTGCTGGAACTGATGTTGATACTAGAGATGCTGTAGACACAGGTGTTGATGTAGACAATGGAGCTGATGTAGACACAGGTGCTACTGTAGATGTTATGGGAATAACAGTAATGGGAACTGCTTCCATGCTAGCTTGCTTTTCCTACACAAGTTTATCCATTTCTGTTTCCATTTATTTCAGTTGAGCTGTCAACTGAATGATTAGATTCATCATTTCATCCTTTTGATTATCAGTTTCCAAAACCTCCTTGGTTTGTGGATGCTCAGTAGTTGGTAACTTTAGCCGTTTCTTCAGTGCACCTATGTCTGCATTCTTCTTCTTTATTAGTTATTCTATTGCTTTGATATCTTTTGGATTGTAACCAACTTCCATTACCAAATATTCAAGTGATTTTATCCTGTTATCCTTTGCTTGTGATGAAGCTCTCTCTAGCTTTAACTGTGCCTTTTATATTTTCTAGAGAATTTTGTAACTTCTAGACACTTAAAGCTTTGTGTGTCATGGTGGAATAGATCATTTTTCCTATCTGTTTTTGAAACTCAATCTAGTCAATTGGAAGCACATCTTTGGCAAGAATTTCAAAGGCTATCTTTTTATAATATTCTGATGTTTTTGGGGCCAACACTTTTGGCTGTAGAAATTTCATTTGCATATTCCTTGTTTTGAGGTCAAAATCTAAAAGCAACCTACTTTGATCACTAGGAGTCTGCTTCCAGTATTGTGCATATGTAACAACCTTCAATGCTTCATTTCTGATTTTCATCTCTTTATATTTATCCATGATATCCTTCTCTTTCTCAATTGTCTTGCTGGATGATGAAACCTCTGCACTGTTTTGCTTTTGAATAATTTGTGCACTGGAAGTTGATGGCTGATGTGTTTGTTCAGAAAGTGTTGGAGGTGCATCATCTCTGACAACAATATCTGTTTCAATGGTTTCAAATGTCTCTTCTTTCTCTATCACTGGATTTAGCTTTGTTTTATTTTTGTACATAAGCTTGAATTTAGTATCAGATGAAGTTTCTGCTGAATAAGAGCCTTCTTCTCTAGCCCTTTTTGAATTTCTGTCTTATGGGGCTGGAGTAAGCAGGATGGAACTAGTATCAAGCAAATTCTCCACCTCCTGTAAAGTGTTTTCCAACCACTCTGACTGGTTGGAATACTTTACAATTTCAGGCTAAGACTCATGAATGAAAGGGGTCAATTTGAACTTAACTCTTAATTTACTTATAACACCCAAGGGGTCATAAGACCATTTGAAACTGCTGCTGAACTTTAAATCTTGTAGAAATCTTTCTGCTTCCTTTCCAACATTCCTACTGTTGCATATAAAAGGCCCTAATTGGTTTTTAATCTTGAATTGGGTCTTCTTTTTGGCTGAAAGGAAATTGATCTCATTAGAATTCAAGATTTTTCTGATGTATTCTAAAGCAAATATCCTCATTGGGAGGTATTTGGGAGGCTTGTATGGAACTAATTGGCTTCCATACACTCTGATTTCTGTATGATTCTGATATAAATACCAGTCTCTTGTTTTGCTCTGATCTGACAACTATAGAACCTTTTTTATTTCTTCACTGATTCTTGGTTGAATGCTACTGCTAAGCATATTAACTACTGGATACAAAAAAAAATCAATAAAGTCTTTGAAACTGAATTCAGTGGAATCCTTTCTGATCAAGGATGTCCAAAAGATAACTGACTAGGGATTACCCTTAGTGTCCAGTTTTTGTAGGTTGACTGCAAACCTTTCTGATTGAAAATATATGAATAAATGAAACAAAACTGAGGAGTATTTGAAAACTCCTTCTTCTGGCAGTTTGATCAGTTGATCATGTATGGCATCTGCCAGGTATTGGGAAAAATTGAAAGTTATAGCTGGAGGCTGACTTGGGAAAAATATGGATAGGAAACCAAGAATAGATTCATCTACATGCTCATCAGTGAAATATCCTAAAACACAGGACAACATAGTTACAATTTTCCTGGTTCTTTCTGAAAACATGGTAGCAGAGTATGGTGGATTGTTTTTAAAAGTTTGTACTGATTTAGGGAGGAAAGTTTGAAAGATTTGAAACCTTTTAGGGAAGTCTAGCTTCAAGTAAATCTCAGTGAGGGTTTCAATGGAGAAATGCACTCCCTCTGGTTGTGTTTGAATCTGTAACATTTGATTGATGGATTGAGCAGTGTTTGTGAATAGGATTTCTTGGTTTGGAGTAACTATATCTCTTTCATTTGGAAAATAGCTTATTTGGCATAGTCTGATGAGTTTAGTAAACTGATAGGTTTGTGGGAATATGTATTTGCGAAGGTTAGAGTCCCATAGATGAATATCATCTGCCTGATCAAAAAATTTATCATGGCTCCAGCAATGGAGCTCCAAAAGGTTGCTATCAGTGACAATGTCCTTTATTCTGAAGTCTTTATCGGCCAAAGGGGTGTGTTCGACATCTAACACTAGTGGCTGCAAAGGGTTTACAGTCTGGATGCTGTGGGAAGCCATTAATTCATTTAATTATTGAATTAACAAGTTTATTTAATGGCGTCTGGTATTCAGAACTACCTGGAATATAGTGAATTTGGTCGTAGAAAGGTCCAGGCGGCAACATGGGCTTTAATATTGGTCGACAATGGTTTCGATCTTTTTCGCAAATCAACATAAATAATGAAATAACTGTAAAGGGCGAGGTTTTATTATTTTTTAAAATTAAGAATTTATTGCTTGGTGCGGGGGTTCTATTTGTTTATTAATTTTTTGAAATTCAAGTGGTTTATTTCACAACGCAGGTGGTTTATCGCATGCAAAAACATGGTTTGGCGGTTTGGGACTGGGGGGGGGGTGTGCAATAAAACGTGGTGGTGCCACATGGCAGGGGAGTGGGGGATTGAAACCACCCATTTTGCACCCCTCCCCCTCTGTTTTAAAATTCGAATAGCGGGGAGTGCGAAAAGGTTTGGGGGCCATTAGATCTGAGTGGTTGTGATCGGGCGGTAGATGGATATGTGGGTTTTCAAAGAGTTGGGGTCGGGTAGTTGATAGGGGGAGGGTTAATATGAAATGGGGTTGGGGAATATATAACTGAAAGGTTAAAATGATAGCAGGGGGTGGGGGGGGGGGTTTATGAAATACATTTAAGCGGGATGTTAAATCATAGTGTATCAAGAGTTATATTAATCAGGGGGCTAATTCAAAGTGGGGCCCGAAATATATTTAGCGCTTTAAACTATGTAAAAGGGGGTTTTATTATATTTTTATGAAAAAGGTGGAGTTAGTCAAGGGAAAGGGGTTTTTCCAAGGGGAAAGGGATTTTAGTAAGGGGAAGGAAATTTAGGAGGGGAAAAGGGTTAAGATAAGGGAAAATGGTTTCCAAGAGAGGAAAAAGGGATTTAGAAAGGGAAATTAGGTTTTTCAAAGGGGAAAAGGGTTTTTAGGATAAGGGGAGGTGTTAGAAAGATATTAGTGATAAGAGATAAATCAAATGATGCTTTCCATAACTCTTGAAATGTATCGTATCTACCCTTTATTTATCCTAACATTTTTTTATTTCCTTTATTGGGTGAATTTGAGCCTGCTCACCCTTTTATTTTCTTTTGATAAGCAAACTAACTTATTTCTAACCTTATATCTTCCAATGGCTTAGATTAAAATTATGAGCTCATTTTATTCTCTAGCTAACTACTGATCTGCCAAGATTAAATGGTTTGGTCAGATCTTTATTCACTAACTATCATGACATGAAATTTAAAGGCATGAATGATTAAGATTAGACTATATGATCATCATGAATTGTGGCATTTTGGACAAGTTGCACACAATTTTATTTGCAAAAGTAAAGTAAACTAAGAGTAGTGGCATTTGAATGTGCAACACTTTCAGAATTTATTTTTGTTTCTTTTTATGGGGTTCATATTTTATATCCTTTTTTGATCTTTATTTCTTTTGGTCCTTTGATTATTCTTTTAGGACATACTCTCTTTTCATTTTTTAATATGGAAAACGTTTGCAGAAAGAAAAGGTATGTACAATATTACAAGACTAAACACAATTAATTCAAAATTATGATCCCTATTATTATAGGATCCTAACAGGACCCAAAGATGTAGCCCAAGAGGGGTGAACTCTGTCATCAAATTGTTGTTTTGTTGAATGTTGTCTATTTTTCACTGCTTAAATCTGTAAAATTTAACTAAGCTTATGTGCATTTGCAATTTCGATCAATTTCCCACAAGACATAAACTAGCTTTCAAATGTTTTCAAGAAACCTTCGATTTTAATTTTAGATCATTGATCCCTCTTGCCGCTTGAAAAATCCATAGTTAAGATGGATATAGGCTAGTTTAATAATTAATAATTAATAATTATTAAATTTATTATATATTTTAATTTAATTTAATTTTTATTTTTACGTAATTTGACTTAGTCAAATTTTTTACATAAAATCACATAACATAACCTTACAACATCTCTTTCATACTGGGTTGAAAAGCGCCTCTCGTCGCAATGAAGTGTTTTACTTTGATAAGTATACATGGATTGAGGGATGGGGAGGGGTCATCAATGGCCTTGGTGAAATAAAATTCATAGAGTATTCATGCAGTTTGGAGGAAATGATAAATAATCAAGCATAAGCCTATGAATTATTACAGGGAATCATCCAAGCCAAAGAAAATCAGGTTTCCTCTCTCATTGTGATTGGGGACTCTCTTATTCCCATTCAACACATGATTAAATATTGTTCCCCTTGGGATAATTTTTTGGCAAATATTTTAAAATATATCAAGAAGGAAACAAAATAAATCCCTACCATAAGTTATAAGCATATATTATGAGATAGTAAAAAGGAAGTGGATGGGTGTGTCAATCTAGGTTGCAATTTAAAAATTGGTAAATTAATAATTAATGACTAATTAAAGTCATCTTTCGTTCCTTAGTTATAATTTCAATGATAAGACAAGCAACATTAAGTTCAAGTATATGTCATATCCTTTCTAATACGGCTTATAATCATGAAGAAAATGTGTCGAAGTCCCATATTCAATGCCCCCATAACTTTGTGAGTGGATATCGCATGGTGTGGAGTGTTGGTGTGAAGAAGATGGACAATGACTGAAAGCTTGGATGTGTGGGATTAATGGTAGTGTTGGATGGAGGTATTTTCCTCTAACAATATCACGTGACTCAAGATATTCCCTTATGATGCTTCCAAAGGTGATTCAATTCTTCCAAAACTGAAATTGGAGCAATTTCCTAGTTGTTGGTTGTACCTCTTGGAAATTGGATGCAATTTGAAACCAAAAGGGAGAAAAATTGGCTCCAAGCAGTCTATAGTAGTCAAAGAGGAGGTATTGATTCCACAAGTTCATGTATCTATTATCCCTCCTCCACCACGACCTATAATATTGGAACAAATGTGTCGAAGCCTTGTATTCAGTATACCTTCAACATTGCGAGCGAATATTATATGGTGTGAAGCACATGTGTAATGAAGTAGGACACTGACATGAAGTTATGGGTGTGTGGGATTATTGGAAATGTTGGGAGGAGTATTGTCCTATACCAACATCATGTGACTCAAGATATTTTTTAATACCATTGCCAAAGGTGACACGGTCTTTCCAAATTTTGCCTTAGGGAACTTTCCCTTCAGCTGGTTATCCCATAGAGATCATTGGGTGTAAATGGGACGTGAAATGGTGGAAATTAACTTAAAGTGGCTCACTTTGGACATGTTAGGAATCTGTAATTTTAGCAGATTGGTGAAACTAAAACTGCAGAAGCAACATCGTTTCAACCAACTTTTGGATTCTAGGATCTAGCCCTCCTGAATCTGGAGAGGGATCTCTCCAATAAGTGCAAAGATGGATTTGTCTTTGAAGTTTAGGGTTATGATATTAGGCTAGTTATGAAGGCCAAGGGTTTGTTTGTTTTTGGATGGTTGAGCATGATTACTGTTTGAGGTTGAAAGTCCCAAATGCAAAGAGTTTCAAAGGTGAGAAGTTGCAAGCAATCAGAGTAAGCTTCGGCCAAAAAGATAGATAATTGCAGGTTTTAGTCCATTGGGTTATGGAGTCATAATAGGATTTAATTGGAACAGCAAGAGGCAAGAGTGGTCCATGGGGAAAGTCATCTATGTCTAAGGATCTCTTTGAAGTTTGATTTATGGAATGAAATGATACAAAAAGAAGGAGAGATAAACAGATGCAAAACAAGAGCAACCCAGGATATGATAAGTACTTTTAAACTAGTCAGCCTTTGACATAAACTCAAGAAAAACCATAAAAGAAAACTAGGATCTGGTAAGTACTTTTAAACTAGCTAGCCTTTGATACACTTTTAATAGAAAAAACTTTAAAACAAAGTGAAACTTGAAGGCAACTTTTGGAGAAGAAACTAGCGGGCCGGGCTCACCGCAAATCCTCCCATTCTTGCTTTCATGACGATTCTTTCAAGACAAACAAAAAGATAACACAGAATGGCCTAAGATCTGGTAAGTACTTTTAAACTAGCCAGCTTTTAACACATTCCAAGGGAAACATCCAGATAGTTGTGGGGATAAAACTGGGACCAGGGCTCACCATATCTTCCTCAGTTCATCTTCACAAAACATATACTAAAAATAACATTTAAGAATAACATTCAGCTAAGACAATAAGACGAGGGAACGCCAACATTCCTATGCTCGAACTGAATTAAATTATTCCTAAATAACACAATTTAGAAGAAAACATTTAGATAAATATTTTCAGTCAGAGAAGGTTACTGATGTACAGTAGGTCCTAACTCTATGCATGTTGTTCTTTATAAGAGAATATGAAACACAGTGAAAACAGAAACAAAATAACAAGTTACAATTAGAGAAACATCACCGTCAACATAGACCAGGATCCCATAAATCAGCTTGTATTGATGCTCCAAACTAGTTACAACTTTAAGTCCAGTGCTTTAGTTTAGCAACCATCTACACATCTCAGCCTAACCTATCTATCACAAGCAGAGCTCCAAGAGCCAGTGAACACTATTTACAATCAGGAATTTAAGCTCAAGTGTATATCAAATTTCTGCAACCAACCCCTCTCTCATCTTCTGCAGTAGTATATATAGAAGGATGAGGAGGTGAGATCTGATAAAAGATCTCAATTAAAATTAATACAGACTTAATGGCTTCTTGGCCTTTGAGGGGCTCAATGAAGAAACTTACATACATATCATCTGTATTAAATGTTTTACATAATGATTAAGCTCGGTGGGAGCTTTTGTTGACATTTGAGGCTCTGTGTGGCATCGAAGTAACTCTGCAGGTGTCTGTCATTCAGTTCTTCGGCCAAACTTACTCTTTAGCTATGTTGCGAGGAAGACATCTGGTCTTGATCAATAACTTCGGCCTCTGATTGAATACTTTGAGGCACAGGTGGCATTTATGGTAGCTGAGGAATCAATTCGCCTCAATTTGTGGCGGTGGAGGGTTTCCTGTCGGTTAAAACACTTCAGATCTTCTTTAACCTGTGTTTTAAATCGGGGATTAGGTTTTTGATAAACATTCTTAGCCGTGATCCCTGCAAAGTCTGTCCTTTAATCCTCTGCCCTGATAAATTCGGTCTTCGTCACTGATACTCTCTGACTGCGCCCGATTCATGGTTTTTTCTGATGTACAGGGTTGCACAGGGTTATGTAGCATCAATGCTTCATGAATCATTGATAAAACGTGGATTTTAAACCCTGTGATGATTTCCTTTGATGAATCGAAGGCAGGGAAATCGTCATCCTCCGCCCTCGAATTTTCTTCAAAAATGGCGAGAAAACCATTTAAACCCTGCAAAATACAAAAAACTATTATAAAATCCTTCATATATAGGTTTACTGCTGCAGAGGGCATGTGGAGGAAGCATGGCCATTGGATGGCATCATCCAACGGTTAGGATTGATCAGAGAAGGTGGAAGAAAGATTAAATCAGAGCCGTCGATCGCGCAGAGATCGTCGGTCGGGAGCAAAGGGGAAAGTCAAAATGGAGGATCGTTGACTGGGCGAAAGAATCAGGGTGATGGAATATGGACCGTCGATCTGCAGATCAGATCGACGGTGGAGATTAACTGGATGGTGCATCGTAGTCTGGTTAACGATCGAGCATCTTTGGTGAGCGATAGCCGTTGGATGGCCTGCTCCAGATCGGACGGTGGACAGCAATATCGCTGGGCGTCCACGTCCGAACGATAACGCACGATGGGCAAGCGGTTTTGAAAAAGTACAGGGACGCGTGTCATGCAATGTATGGAATCGCTGGTGATGGGGAAAAATAGCTTTCACCCAAAGGCGGTGCGATGGATACCGCCGGTTTTGGGCAATCGGCTTATGGACGGCGGGGACCACAGGGAGACGGACTCCGCACCGTCGATCTGCAGATCAGATCGACGGTGGAGGTTAAGTTGAAATTCGGACCAGAGGATAAGTTCATAAAATAAAAAACCTAAGAATTAAAATAACCAAAGGTTTTAATACTTCGGGCGGAGAAATATTTAAAGGCTTGGCGCCCGACTGCGGGGCCGAGGGTCATATGAAGGGTTATACGACCAGGGATTTATGTGGGAGGGGGCTAGGACCCGTATATGTACAAAATGTGGGTTTTATGGTTTTCCAATGGTTTTCAAGGGAAAATGAGGGTTCCGATAAGGCTTTAAAGTGGGTTTTAAACCTTATAAAAGTGGATTTTTATGAATGGAAGAAAAGAACTCATGAAAAATGGGGGAATTTTATGGAGAAATAGGGAAGCAAATGAAGGTTAGTTTTGGCAGAAGGGGAAAAGGGAAATGGGGCTTGCAGCAGTATTCTGGCTTGGAAATCAGCAAGATTTCTGATTTCTGAAGGGAAACGACGGTGAAGTTTTGGACGAGAGGAAAGGCATGAGGCCTTCAAGAGTCTTGAGTACTTTTACCAATAATAATTTGTTCATGAAGGCTCAAAGAAGTCTTAGCCAACCTTTTGATATAACAAGTTTTACGAGGTGGCTAACGGTGGCTCCACTCGGGGATGGTGCCTTCCTGCAGGCATCCAGAACTTGAGACACTGCGGGAGAGGCCGACTGTGCAGTCCATTGAACTACTTTTCTTTGTTGAATGATCTTCTTTGAAAATATACTAGCGTGTAAAACAATGGTTATTTTATCAGCTAAACCTTCTACCTACCCAATCCTACTGATCCAACATTTTTTCTTCATTAGAGTGCACTTGGATTGGCAAACTCTTTTACAACCTTTTATTCTTTTGAAAGCAGGAAACCTAATCTATTTCTGCTCCTTATTTCTCTCTGAACTCAGATTAAACAGTTGAGTTCAGATGCTTCTCTACCTATTCTACTATCTGTTGGGATTAAACTGTCCAACAGATTTTAATTCTCCAAATTCTAAAACATAAATTTAAAAACAGTCAAGTCAAGATTAAGCTGTTTGACTTGCTGTGGTCTATGGCATAAAAACAAGCTGCACATAGAGATTTATTTTGCAAAAAATTAAATCAAAACGGAAGGCTTAAGATCTGAAAGTTCAAAGTACTGCCTTCTCTTTTTACATCTCCGTTTTGAATTTTGTTTGAGTTGTTCTTTCTTTGTTCTCTGGTTCAGATTTTGAGCTAATTAGAACCAGATTTACATCATTTTTGACTCAGAAAAATAAAACAGATTTGAGTCATCTCTCTTTTGGGAACTTAGGTTCAGATTTTGAGCATGTTTGAACCTTTGATTTCTATCCTAAACTATCTACTGATAAGCCAAGATTAAACGGTTTGGCAAATCGAATTCACTATCCTATTAGCAGAAAAATTTAAAGCTAATTAGTCAAGTTTAAACAATTTGACTAACTAGAAGTGTGTCATTCAGGAGTGGCATTTGAGCTTGCACACTTTCAGAATTTGTTTCTCTTTTTTGGTATGGGGCTATATCTTTCTTGTTTTACAATCTGCCCTCTTTTCTTTCTTTCTTTGTTTTTGTATTTTTTGAATCTTTGATTTTTCTTCAAAGTAGAAAACAACAATTAACTACATGCTCAGAATTGAGCTTTATTGACATTATAACCTATTCTAAACATGGAGTATTTACATTTATCATATGATACAAAAATGCCAATGCAAGCAGCTGAGTAATGTCAAGAGGAAGTAGAAACTATGGCTACTTGTCAGAGGTATCCATAGAACATATTGAAGATTAACCTTCAATATCAAGGCTATCACAGAAGGTGACAGATTTTCATGTCTCTGGCTCGTGCAAAGGATCGCTGCTTGATAATTTGAGCCAGTTGGGATTTCCACATACTCTTCCATAGGATCAACAAAGAAAAGATGAAGATGCTTTTCTTTTTGGTCCTCTGTTTCTGGTAGATTTTCTGCTTCCAAGACTTCAGCTTTGAGGAGCATATCTTCAGAAAGTTGTTTGGAAGCATCATCATCTGAACTGGAGGACTCATCATATTTGGTAGTGTTGTCCTCTTATAGCCCTAGTATGCTCTGGTTTAGTGGGTACTCTATGAGGAGGTTATTATATTCTTGAGCAAGGGTATGTTTAATTGCTTCCTCTTTTTCAAGAGAAAGCTCCTTTATTTCCACCCGCTCAAAAATTTCTTCGTTTCTTTCCTCCTCATCCTTTGAGCTGAAAGTCTGTTGATTCCCAATCACATGGAAACTACTGATGATCTGAAATGAAACAGAGCAAAGATCCAATGAATCTTCACTCGCTTCTAGACTTTGAAAACTTTCATCATCAGTATCATAAATAGTCTGCACTGGCTCATTACTTCTTTGAAGGAACTGATCTTCCTCCCATAAATCTACTAATGATGATCCTGCAAAATTAACTTCTGTTTGGGAAGCATCATCACTAGATAGATCAAATTTAGGAGAATCACGAATATAAGTAATACTACCAATCAAACATATTGGGTTATCAACAGGTCCTTCTTCATTCTGATCTACAAAAGAACTTTCTAAATCTGTACAACAAAGTTCTCTATGTGAATGGGCAAGAATGTTTGTTTTGCAAAAAGTTTCAGAGACTGACTGTTTATAAATAGTTTGATCTATCTCTTTTTTTGTCAAAGGGAAGGATGTTTCTATGTCCCTTTGAACAGAATTACAGCAGTTCTCTGTCTCTTGTGAAGACTGATTTTGAGGCTGGATGTCTTCTTGAGCCTCGGCTATAAGGGATGATGAATCAATATTTGAGTTTTCAGGGATATCTTGAGGAACGTCCATTATTTCTTGGATCATCTCTTCCTCAAATGATTCATCTATATTCTTAAAATTTTTCAATAGGAGATTAAACTCATGAATGGCTGTTAAAAGATCTTTAGGATGCATCTCTTCCAAAGCTTCCTCATTATCTATAATGTGTTGGGTGATGTTTTGTGATGAATCATAATATATTGCACCCAATGATAATGATGTAGTGTTTTATTTATAGTTCTCATAGAACACATATTCAAGGTCTCTTAAAGAAAACAAACTACTAGATCTTAAGCATTCATACCAATCCCTAGCTTTTTCTTCTAATGTTAACATGAACATTTTCATTAGGCAGTCTTCATGCCATTCAACTTTCAACCTCCATACATGTATGTGAAATTTGATAAGATGTAATAAAGGGTCATCAAACTTTTCACCTTGAAAAACAGGCAGGTTGTCATCCCAATTCACCTGGGGAATCTTATGTAGAAACCCAATGATATGATCTCTACTCATTGGGGCATATCTTCGTTGTATTCTTGGAATCATTTTTGTAAATCAAGAAAGAGGTCACTGTGTCCAGTCAATCAGTTCAGGGCCTTCTACCAGTGGAGTCCTTTGGTCTTTTGGGAGTTTCAGAGTGTGGAGTCGCCAGGAGGAAGTTTTTGGCTCCTAAGGAGGTCAAACGTTTAATGGTCCACCACCATGTATTTCTTGTGGAGCTGCAAGATTTTCAGGAACTGATTTAGCTCTCAAGGGTGATCTGAAAACTGTTGATAATTTTATCTTAGGAGACTTTCTAAGGATACCTTCTGGGTTATCAACTACTTCAGGTGGATCAGGGTCAGGATAGGCTCTAGTGTGAATCTTTCTAGGAGCCACTACGTTGTGTTTTTCAGACCTGAATAAACAAGACAACTTCAACCAGGCATGACAATCTTTAAGAGTTTAACTAGTCTTTTTTGCAAAAATTTTAATCTTGCAGTCTTTTGACCAAGTTTGAAAGATATTATAATGATAAGGGTTCTTCTCATTGGAGTCTTAAGGTCTGTTCAGGATAGTGGAGTGTGGAGTCGCCAAGTAGATGAATTAACTGTTTGAAGCAGGCTGTTGTCCACCATCAGCAATGAGATACCAATATAACCAGAGATCTTGGGTCTTTTGAGTGCCTAAGGGTGTGTAAGATAAAATTCACTTAATTCCCCAACGGAGTAAATGTTAGGGATCTGCATTCCTTGATTGGGGGGGGCATCGCCAACTTTAGGATTCTAGGATCTAGTCCTCCTGAATCCGGAGAGGGATCTCTCCAATAAGTGCAAAGATGGATTTGTCTTTGAAGTTTGGGGTTATGATATTAGGCTAGTTATGAAGGCCAAGGGTTTGTTTGTTTTTGGATGGTTGAGCATGATTACTGTTTGAGGTTGAAAGTCCCAAATGCAAAGAGTTTCAAAGGTGAGAAGTTGCAAGCAATCAGAATAAGCTTCAGCCAAAAAGATAGATAATTGCAGGTTTTAGTCCATTGGGCTATGGAGTGATAATAGGATTTAATTGAGGTAGCAAGAGGCAAGAGTGGTCCATGGGGCAAGTCATCTATGTCTAAGGATCTCTTTGAAGTTTGATTTATGGAATGAAATGATACAATAAGAAGGAGAGATAAACAGATGCAGAACAAGAGCAGCCCAGGATCTGATAAGTACTTTTAAACTAGTCAGACTTGGACATAAACTCAAGAAAAACATAAAAGAAAACTAGGATATGGTAAGTACTTTTAAACTAGCCAGCCTTTGATACAGTTTCAATAGAGAACACTTTAAAACAAAGGGAAAACTTGAAGGAAACTTTTGGAGAAGAAACTAGCGGGCCGGGCTCACCACAAATCCTCTCCTAGCTCTGCTTTACTTAGTTACTTTCAAGACAAACACAAATATAACACATAATGGCCTAAGATCTGGTAAGTACTTTTAAACTAGCCATCTTTTAACGCATTCCAAGGGAAACATCCAGATAGTTGTGGAGACAAAACTGGGACTAGGCTCACCATATCTTCCTCAGTTCATGTTCACAAAACATATACTGAAAATAAAATTTAAGAATAACATTAAGCTAAGACAATAAGATGAGGGAACGCCAACATTCCTATGCTCGAACTGAATTAAATCATTCCTAAATAACACAGATTGGAAGAAAACATTCAGATAAATATTTTCAGTCAGAGAAGGTTACTGATGTATAGTAGGTCCTAACTCTATGCATTTTTTTCTTTATAAGAGAATATGAAACACAGTGAAAACATAAACAAAATGACAAGTTACAATTAGAGAAACATCACCGTCAACATAGACTAGGATCCCATAAATCAGCTTGTATTAATGCTCCAAACCAGTTACAGCTTTAAGTCCAGTGCTTTAGGTTAGCAAGCATATACACATCTCAGCCTAACCTATCTATCACCAGCAGAGCTCCAAGAGCCAGTGAATACTATGTACAATCAGAAGTTTAAGCTCAGGTGTATATCAAAGTTCTACAACCAACCCCTCACTCATATTTTGCAGAAGTATATATAGAAGGATGAGGAGGTGAGATTTGATAAAATATCTCAATTACAATTAATACATACTTAATGGCTTCTTGGCCTTTGAGGGGCTCAATGAATAAATTTACATACATATCCTCTGTATTAAATTATTTTACATAAAGATTTAAGCTCTGTGGGAGCTTTGTTGACTTTTGAGGCTCTGTGTGGTGTCGAAGTAACTCTACGGGTGTCTGTCATTAAGTTCCTTGGCAGAATTTACTCTTTGGCTGCGTTGCGAGGCAGACATCTAGTCTTGAACAATAACTTCAGCCTCTGATTGAATACTTTGAGGCACAGGTGGCGTCGTGGTAGCTAGAGGGAGAAATTTTCCTCAATTGTGGCGGTGGAGGTTTTATGTCGGTTAAAACACTTTAGATTTTCTTCTTTCTGTGTTTTCAATTGGGGATTAGGCTTTTGATAAGCATTCTTAGCCATGATCTCCGCAAAATCTGTCCTTTAATCCTCTGCCCTGGTAAATTATGGTCTTCGTCACTGATACTCTCTGACTGTGCCCGATCCATGGTTTTTTCTGATAAACAGGGCTGTGCAGGGTTATGTGGCATCAATTCCTGAGGAAAACACTGAAGAAACATGAATTTATACATCCTACGATGATTTTCTTTGATGAATCGAAAGCAGGAGAATCGTCATCCTCCGCCTTAGAATTTTCTTCAAAAATGGTGAGAAAACCATTTAAACCCTGCAAAATACAAAAACTATTATAAAATCCTGCATATATAGTTTTACTGCAGCGGAGGCATGTGGATGAAGCATGGTCGTTGGATGGCATCATCCAATGATCAGGATTGATCGAATAAGGCGAAAGAAAGATTAAATCAGAGTCGTCGATCGCGCAGAGATCGACAGTCGGGAGCAAAGGGGGAAAGTCGAAAACGGAGAATCGTTGACTGGGCGACGAAATCAGGGCGATGGAATATGGACCGTCGATCTGCAGATGAGATCAATAGCGGAGATTAACTGGATGGCGCATCGTAGCCCGGTTAACGATTAGGCATCTTCGATGAGCGATAGCCGTTGGATGGCCCGCCCCAGATCAGACGGTGGACAGCAATATCGCTGGGCGTCCACGTCCGAATGATAACGCGTGATGGGCTTGCGGTTTTGAAAAAGTACACGGAACGCATGTCATGCGATGTATGGAATCGCTAGCGATCGGGGGAAAACAACTTTTGCCCAAAGGTGGTGCGATGGATACCGCCAGTTTTGGGCAATCGGCTTATGGACAACAGGGACCACAGGGAGATGGACTCTGCACCGTCGATCTGCAGATCAGATCGACGGCGGAGGCTAAGCTAAAATTTAGATCGGCGGATAATTTCATAAAATAAAAAACCTAAGAATTAAAATAACCAAAGGTTTTAATACTTCAGGCGGAGAAATATTTAAAGGCTTGGCGCCTGACTGCGGGGCTGAGGGTCATATGAAGGGTTATACGACCAGGGATTTATGCGAGAAGGGGCTAGGACCCATACATGTACAAAATGTGGGTTTTATGGTTTTCCAATGGTTTTCAAGGGAAAATGAGGGTTCCAATAAGGCTTTAAAGTGGGTTTTAAACCTTATAAAAGTGGATTTTTATGAATGGAAGAAAAGAACTCATGAAAAATGGAGGAATTTTATGGAGAAATAGGGAAGCAAATGAAGGTTAGTTTTGGCAGAAGGGGAAAAGGGAAATGGGGCTTTGCAGTAGTATTCTGGCTTGGAAATTAGCAGGATTTCTGAGTTCTGAAGAGAAACAGCAGTGAAATTTTGGACAGGGGAAAGGCATGAGGCCTTCAAGAGACTTCAATAGCAAACACTTTTTAATAATAAAATTTTTTCCTTGAAGGGTCAAAAAGTCTTAGCCACCTTTTGCTATAAGAAATATTATAGGTGGCGCGGCAGTAACTTATCATCCAACATGATTATTAGTTAGTTTGTTTTTCAATTTTTAGCAAATAGATACTAAAGATGAGGAAGGTTGTTTGAAACCACCTCATAAGATATTTTTGTATAATCTTTTTGTAGGTAATTAGCATAGTATTTAAACCCTTCTCATGCATTTAGAGAAGGGTCCAGACTTTTATTGAGAATATTCGCAAAGAATGCTTAATTGTAAGTAAGTTTGTGGATGTCTTGATGAAATAATGGAACACGGCCATTTCAGTTACATATCATTTTGTTGATCACTGTTGATGCACTTCTGTATTATTTGAAAGAATTATTGATGTATGAGTTGAATGTGGCCTACTATCATTGATCATATGAAAAAGATAGTACACATATGGTACTATTATCATGTATGCTAGTTCTGTTTTGAATATTAGTGATGAATCCAGCTTTCATGAATGATATATGAAATCAATTGTTTTTATCTGAAATATCAGTTGCACTACTGTACAATATAAAGATAGGAATTGATTTGTTTTTATATATGATCATCAAATATATGCGATATGCTTCTCATTTTCTTTTGATTAATTGTTTTTCAAGAGAATCATCTTACAAAGTAATAATTCTATTAAATCTGTGATGATATTAATTATCACAGATTGAATAGATATCATTTTAGATCGCATTGAATTAATATTATCCCGGGTTAGATTAAATTAGTTTCAATGTCAAGTTTTGCTACTTAGAATAATTTTTTTTTAGTTTTTAGGAATTCTTCATGTAAATCCCTTGAGAGAAACTTAAAAATCAAATAGAAACCCAACTCTGGGAAACTGGTCCCATTATATCCAGTTAGAGCCACTATCCCAGACAAAAAAGGAATTGTCTTAATGGCCGGACCGGGTGGTTATCCCCCTTGTTTTTGCCACAGATTTATGAGGCCTCAACAGAAACAAGCTGAGAAAAGGATAGAGAAGACACAATTTCTTATTGAAGCAACTCCATCACCTGCAAAATAGAGGTTGAAAAGTGGCAATGAGGCAAAACAAAAGCAAATTTCCAACAATAAGGAAATCAAGAGAGTGACAAGAAGCCAAGCAGTGGCATCAAAGGGAAAAAAAATTGTTTTAGGCACAGAGGAGAGCCCAGTGATAAAGGGAAATTTAGATGACATCCTTCATGAAATTGATATAGAAGAGTCACCCATTGTGCAAGCTGATTTCATTGGAGTTGACGAACACAAATAGAAAAAAGGTAAGTCAGAAAAAAACTTGAATTTGAGGGTGAAAATGCAACCTTTATCTTTCAAGCAAGGAAACCTTTAACTAGGCATGCTAATAAGCTCAAGGAAGGCAACAAGGAGGTCCAAGAAACTGTTGAAATAGTTAAAGTCCCTGAAGAGGGGGTTGACCTCTCATCACCAACAGTGGAGCATGCAGCCAGCAGAATAATGAAGGAAAAGGAAGAAATGACAGAGTGTCAACATCTTGAGGAGAAATTGAGGTTAGAAAATCAAGAGATTTCTATGATGAGAAAAAGGGCCAGAAAATATATTATTGAGAAAACAGAGTTCAAAAGAATGAAGGCAATATGGGAAGGCCAAACTGGTTCTAGGTCTGAAATTCCAAGCAGTGCAGAACAGTTTTTCACATGGACAGTTCCAACCATCAAGGAAGCAAATTTTGTCAGAGTAATCAATACTCACTTGAGAGACAGTAATAGAAGACTAAGAGATCAAGTGGAGGATTTGGAGCTGCAGCTGAAACTGACTCAGGATGAGCTAAAAACCAAAGGTGCAGAATGACAAATTATTTAAAAAGTCAAAAGCTAAATCAAATGGAAAATGAAGAATAAACCTCATGAAAATTTTGTTTTCTTCATATGATTGTTTGTTTTGATGAAACCAGTGGTATTCTAAAATTTTGGCACATTTTTGGTTTGAATTTTGAAGAAATCCGGAAAAAACTGCTCACTCAGCAGTTTTGTAGCGCAAATAGTGCAAAAAGAGTGAAAAGAGCTACGACACTACTGTAGTAGCTTTTTTCACCCTTTATTATAAATTTTTGAAAGGAAAATGTGTGTATTATGACCTAAAATTGCTAGGGAAGTTGTGTTAAGTGAATATAAAGATAAATATGGAAGAAAGAAGCCAAATTTTTTAAGGTAAAATGCTAAAAAGGTTGCGCTATGAAAAGCACTACGAAACTGTGCTGTTTTCGTAGCGCATGTCTACTTCTGCTATTTTGAAGAGTTTGATGGTGGTTTTGGACAGCTGGGACTTGGTGAGGTTTTTACAAGTGTTACTTCAGTTCCTAACATAAAATAAGCTCGAAGTAATGGGTTCATGACAGTCAAAGTGTCTCAAGAGAACAAAGAATCCTATGCCTAGAAAACAGGGGACAGTTTCCTAGTTTATTGGAGATCAGCATTGAGGTCATAAAGTGTTGGAGCTTATCATCTGGATTCGACCTTATGGGAATGCAGTTTGAAAATGATGTAATCTAGTTTAGATAAGTTTGTTATGAGTAGAGTTAAGGATTTTGAATCCTATTTGTAATAGGACTGCTCATTAGGTTTGCAGCTTTCATTTTGTAATAAATACCATGTCATATGGTTAGGAAAGGTGTAAAAAAGTAGGAATTCAATGTATTTAGCTCAGGATAAGGTTATCCTATGTTATAAATGATCTATAAAAGATGAAGAAGTTTAAATACTAAGGGTTGGACATTTTTAGCAAAAATATTGTGTTTATTGTAAGTGACTGGTTTTTTTTTTTAATACAGAGCTTTTTACTTAGCTGAGTTCTAGTGTGTTATTTTTCTAATGGCACATTTTTACTATCCTATTGCAGTGATGTTTGATTATGTTACTCAGAATTCATCATTGATGCTCTGACTTCCTTCATAGACAAACTAATTGTGTGTTTTACAGTTTCACATGTGTATCTATGGGCTAGAACTCTGATATGCCTTGACTTCCATGCTAAGTAGATTTTTTGGTTTTACTGAAGCTATTATGACTCCATAAGCCCAATGTGCACTTGCTAATGTGATTTACAACCAATATCCATTTTTATCTGCTTATTATCCCACATAGAGTTAGCCATATATATTTCTATCAAAAATTATTAACCCTTGAGAGAGCCCTCTCAGGTTGAGGAGGCTAAGCCTCAATCAAAAGATTGGTTTGAAATAGTTACATGAGATTGATTTGATTGGAAACCTATCAGGTCTGATTTTGTGATAACATTTTGGTGCATCTGCCGGGAGTCTGAAGATTATACTTTCCCGAGACTTTGAAGTTGAACTTCTGAAGGTAGCAGGAGCTTAGAAAGCTTTTCGAGGTTGCATCTACCTTGGTGACTCGATTTAAAGTTTATATAATTAAAGGTAGCTTCGAGAAGGAGATACACTAGGAGTAATCCTGACCTAGATCCACCTACCATCGTGGACAATCCAAACACCATTTCCAGAGGCAGTAAAGGAATTTTTGAAATATTAGGTACTCCATCACATTCGAAATCCTTGTCCTCTAAAATTTGAAGAAGTCCTGAAGATAAAAGAGTTGATGATAAAATTCAGGAGGTTTTGTTTAGATCATAAAGTGAAAAATAACTAATTGAAATTATCTTAGACTTGCATAAAGGTATTGATACCTCAACTCTAGTAACAAAGGAAGACAAAGAAGGTTTTTGGGAAGATGTTACTTCTGAGCTATTGTTGGAAAAATAGTCTTTAGATAAATTCAAAGAGCTTGACCCTTTTGAAGTATTTTTGAAAAGTAAAGTTGGTTTTCTCGTTCCAAATTGGAGTTCAATTATCAGTGAACCACAAAGACCAAATAGTCCTCCTCAGAGCATTTTTTCATCCTCTATTTCTGCCATCCCTAAAGCTACTATAGTCCCTTTAACCATGGCTAGAAATGTACCCCCTCCACCTGTTGCACCTGCTAGATATGCCCCTCTTGTTCTTCCAGCTGTCTTACATTATCTCCCTAGAAAATATGCTGCTAGAATCAAAACTTGGGGAAGTGATGAAGACATTATAGCAGAAGAACATGTGGATCAATTTAATGATTTTATAGACAGGGAGGAGGTTGATGATGAAGATGTTAAGTTGATGCTGTTTTCTCAGAGTTTTACTGGTGAGGTTAGGAAGTGGTATAAAGCCCTTACTCCTAGAAGTATTCATAATTGGAATGAGTTTGAAGATATTTTTCTGAGAAAATGGGGAAATAGAACTAATCCAATACAAGCCCTCACAGAGTATAGTACTTTGAAGAGAGTTGCTAATGATTTTGTTCAAAACTTTTCAAAAAGGTTTAATAAGGTATTAGACTCTATTCCTTCTCATTTGAAACCACGACAAGCCTTAGCTTGAATGAGGTATGCTGAAGCTTTTGACTATGAGTTTTCCATACTACTGAGAGAAAGGGAATCCCCTGCACTTGTTAAAATGCAAAGTGATGCAGTGAAGGTGGAAGTTAACTTGATAGCAGCTAAAAAGTAAAAAATGGGTAAGACTAAGATGAAAGAAGAAGAGAAGCCTTCCTCCTCTGCCTCTTAGGATAAGCTAGATTCAATGATGAAAACAATGGAAAATTTGATGGATAGATTATCCCTTGGGAATACCTCTACTCCTCCTGCACAACATGAACCTCAATTCAGAAACCCTCAGTTTAGGAGACCTCAGAATCAACAAAGGCCAATGGAAAATAGAAATCAACAGCCTGATCCTCCAGTCAGATCTCCTTTCCAACATAACTTGGTTGATGAAGAAGATGATCCTGAAATTCCTGAAGAGTCTATTCACTGTTTTGATGAGGAAATGTCTAGAATTTTCTTGAAAAAAGAATAACATGCTCAATCCGATGAAAGCAATCATGAAGAGGAAACATCATATTATCTAAAGGGGTATCAACATGCTATTTTTGAGATGCAGAAACAATACAATCTCAGAAACAGAAATGTGCCTATCATTGCAAACAAAACTTAGCGTAAGAAATATATACCTAAGGTTGCTGATGGCAAGAAGGATGCTACTAAGGTTATAGAAGGTGAGAAAGATACACCAGCTATTCCTCCTATCAAAGAAGCTGAAAAAATCTGTTTCTGTTTTCAACCTTGAGAATGAAATTTCTAAGATTAAAATATCAATCCATTTTGGTGAGATTCTCAAGGTAGATGAATATAGAAGCAATATTGTTAAAATGTTAAATTCACAACCAGAAGCTGTTGATATCTTGAATGTATTAGAAGATCATCTAACCATATATTTGGGTCCAAGACTAGAAGATGAACAGAATGAGGAGGTCCCTCCTTTTTATGTGAGCCTTAGCATTCACGACATGACATTGCATAATTCTATGTTGGATTCAGGGGCCTCTCACAATACTACACCCAAAGTAATCATGGAAAGAATGGGGTTAGAAATAACTAGGCCATATAAAGACTTGCTTTCTTTCGATTCGAAAAGAGTTCAATGCATTGGTTTAATCGAGGATGTTGTTGTTGGTATAACACAAGTTCTTGCTAAGACTGTAGTCATGGAAATCATAGTAGTAGAAATTCCACTGAAGTTTGGTATGTTGTTTTCAAGGTCATGGGCAGTGAAAATTAAAGGTACAATGCAGATGGATCTTACTTATGCTACCATTCCTGTTTTTGGGGAGCAAATAATATTGTATTGAGAAACAAGAATGGCCTACATGGTGAGTAGTGAAGAAAAACCCCAAAATTTTCCAATTTATGTTCTTGATACTGAACTTGGTTTTGCTATTATTTTCAATGAGTTGACTAATGGAGCAAAAGAGGAGAGGAAATCAGAAAATCATAGTTCTAAAATTTAGCAGTCTGAAAATCAGCAAGTCAGCGATAATGAGGTGGAAGGTTGGTGGTCATTGCATTTTGATGGATCAACAGGCAGAGAGGGAGCAGGAGCAGGGATTTGGATTAAAAATCCAAGTGATGAGAGTAATTTATTTTCCTATAAACTGAACTTTGATTGCACGAACAACCTGGCTAAATATGAATCCTTGATTTTGTGTCTAGAATTTTTGAAAAGAATGAATGCTCAAAACATTTCTGTTTTTGGAGACTTAGAATTAGTCATTAAACAGGTTGAAGGTGTTTATCAAACAAAAGATACAAGGATGAGAGCATATAGGAACTTGGTTTTGGACATGTTAGAAAACTTTCAAGCCTATTCATTCATGGTCAAAACTAGAGAACAAAACTCCGTTGTTGATTCTCTTGCTGTCTCTGCAAGTATTTTCATTATTCCTATGCATTCCATAGAAAAATATGAGGTTGAGATTCACCATAGACCAGCTATCCCTGATAATATTACTCATTGGCAAGTTTTTGAGGATGATCAACAAGTGAAGAACTTTATTGAGCTGAAAGAAGAGTTTGAAAATATACAGGTAGATCAACAAAACATGCTAGCTGAATCTAAAGGGAATTCTAAAGTTTTGCAACTAAAGAACAATTCCATACCAAAGGGACTCATACCTCTAGAAAACCTTTTTGATCAGAATGGTGTTTTTAAATCCCCTAAGATACAAGCTAATGATGAAGAAGTTGAGAGTTGTAACCTTGGTACAATAGCTATGCCCAAAATGATTAAAATTTCAAAGTTTCTTTCAGCTGATATGAAGTTTAAGTATGTTAAGATGATGAAGAGATTCATAGATGTCTTTGCTTGGAACTATGATGATTTTAAAGAATATGATCCCACCATTATTTAGCATACTATTCCCATAAAAGAAAATGAAAATCCCTTCAAGCAGAAGTTGAGGAGGATCAATCCATTTCTCATGCCATTGATTGAGAAAGAGGTCAAAAAACTCTTTGATGCCAAAATCATTGTTCCAAACAGATTTTCAAATTGGCTTGCAAACTTGGTTCCAGTTAGGAAAAAGAGTGGAGAAATCAGAATATGTATTGACTTCATAAATTTGAATAAAGCTTCCTTGAAGGACAATTATCCCCTCCCAAAGATGGATCAAATTTTTCAAACTATTATTGGTTCTCAGAGAATGTCTATGCTTGATGTTTTTTCAGGTTATAATCAGATCCTTGTACATTCTGATGATCAGGAAAAAAATAGCCTTTACTACACCATGGGGCACATTCATGTACGCCAAGACGCCATTTGGTCTCATGAATTCAGGAGCTACCTTTCAGAGAGCAATGGACATTGATTTTTGTGAAGAGAAGGATAAGATGGTGGTTTTTTATCTTGATGACATAACAGTCTTCTCAAGGAGGGAAGAAGATCACTTGAAACACCTTGAAAGAATTCTGCTGAAATGTAGAAGGTTTGGCATCCCTCTAAATCCCACCAAAAGTGTGTTTTCTTTAACTTCAGGTAAATTACTTGGAAATATCATTTCTAAATATGGGATTAAGATTGATCCAAATAGGATCAATGCAATTCAAATGGTGGATTTTCCAAGAAGTAGGAAGGAGATTCAATCTTTCCTTGGAAAGGTAAATTTTGTAAGGCAATTTATTCCTAATTTTGCTGAGATTGTGAAGGACATAACAAGGATGTTGAAGAAGGGAGTTGATATTAAGTGGATAGCAGAAGCAAGACACTCATTTGAGGAAATCAAAAGGGCACTCACACAAGCACCGGTATTGATCAGCCTAAATTTCTCAAAGGAATTTCTGGTTTTTACTTTTGCATCAAAGAATATTGTCGCTGGAGTTCTGCTACAAAAGGGACAGCAAGGTATTGAGCAGCCGATTTCTTTCTTGAGTAGGACATTAGCCAACTCTGATCTGAAGTATAATATCTTAGAGAAGCAGGCCTATGCCTTGGTGAAGGCTATCAAAGATTTCAGAATTTATATTCTGCATTCTCATATTGTGGCGTTTGTTCCTAATACTGTTGTGAAAGGCATCCTCACTCAAGCTAACCCTGATAGTAAGAGGGGGAAATGGATTTCCAAATTGCTAGAGTATGATATAGAGATTAAGCCAACAAAATTGGTCAAAGGTCAAGTCTTAGAAAAGCTGATGGCGCAGTCAAAATTTGACTGTCTCGACATAAACTTGATTGCAAAAATATCAGAAATTTCAAATGATGAAGAAGAACTAGTCCCTATTGAAGAAAAATTCATCACTTCAGATTGGTACAAGGAGGTTGTTTTTGTCCTATAGCACCATAAATCACCTGCTGATCTAACAAAGTCCAAAGCAAGGTTTGTTAAGCTGAAATCTTTAAGATATTTTATTTTTGACAGAAATTTGTTTTGGAAGGATATTGGCGGAATTTTGTTGAATTGTTTGCTGGAAGAGGAGGCTGATAAAGTAATTGAAGAATTCCACAAAGGAGAATGTGGAGGTCACCATTATTGGAAGGCAAGAGTGAAAAATATTCTAAGAGTAGGGTATTATTTGCCTACAATGTTTAAGGATGTCTACAAGAGGGTTGCTGCCTACCATGAATGCCAGATTGTCGAGGGTAAGAAGAATCTTGTACCTTTACCTTTGATGCCTATCTATGTAGAAGCGCCATTTTAGCAGTGGGGGCTAGATTTTATTGGGGAGATTCATCCATCATCATCAGGTCAGCATCGCTGGATTCTTACAGTGACTGATTACTTCACTAAATGGATTGAAGAAATCCTAACTAGGCAAGCAAATGATTCTGTGATTATTTATTTCTTAGAAACTAATATCTTGTCTAGGTTTGGTTGCCCCATGAAGATTATAATTGATAATGCACAAGAATTTAAGTCTAAGAAGTTGATCAATTTCTGTCATCAATATCACATTACTCTTGGGCATTCTACTGCATACTATCCGCAAGGAAATGGCCTTGCTGAATATTCTAATAAGAGCATTGTAAGGATCATTAAAAAGGTGTTGCGGGAGAATATAAAGGCTTGGCATTTGAAGCTAAAGTATGCCTTATGGGCTGATAGGATATGCACAAAAAGGTCAATTGGAACTTCACCATATGAATTGGTATATGGCGTTGAGGTTATTTTTCCTACATCACTAGGGGTACCTGTCATGAAGCTGATTCAAGGGCTAGAAGAGGAACCAAATGCAGTCTAGAGGAGAATTAATCAGCTGATAGATCTGCAAGAGAAAAGGAATGAGGTTTATAACAAAAATCAACAATCTCAAAATAGAATCAAGAGGGCATTTTATAAGAATATCAAGGAAGAAAGTTTTCAAATTCAAGATGTAGTGCTGAAATGGGAGGCCAGAATTGAAGAGAAAGGAAAACATGGTAAGTTTGAGAACTTATGGAAAGTTCCTTTCAAGATAACTGCTTTTCATGGAAAAAATACTTACATACTGCAGGAAATGGATGGAAAATCATATGCTAGAGGACCTATCAATGGCAGGTTTTTGAAGCATTATTCTTCCTAAAATCTGACTCATTATTCATATCATTGTACATATTCCATTTTACGATTTTTTATGCTAATAATGACAAGCTAAACCAGCATGCTTGAGCCTGAGGTGAAGGCCATTAGAGTTTGAGGAGGAAGCTTGGAAATTTTAAATTTTTTTCTATTTTGGTCAAGAAAATGGATAGCAACACTGGAACTACTAGTTCAAGGGCACACTATCCCAAGTGGAGCCACTGTTATCACCCAAAAATTTTCAAAACATTATTGTGTCAACTCTGTTTTTGATCATGGTCTCAAAATGGGTTTGAAAGTCATTTTAGGTTTTGGTTAAGGGTAGGTTAGAGTTTTTATAAGTTTAAAGGTCACCATTGAATTCAAATAAAGTCTTTAGAGGCCCATTCCATGATCAAATACTCACATTTTCCATTTTCATAAGGCTTCGGGTTAAATTTCTGCAATTAGCCAAGAATCCTTTGTTTCGTAGTGCCGCAAGTTAAAAAATAGGATTTGCGCTATGAAAGCGCTGATACTTTCGTAGTGCAAATTGCAAAAAATACACTGTGAGCGCTACAAAAGTGTGGTTTCTTAACAGTCTTGTCAATTAAGCCAGAATCTGTTAGAATCCGTTGGGGAATGATAGGATAGGGGTATGTTGAGTCAGTTAGTTATCAAATTCAATGTACTTACCTGTCTCACAGTGATCATCATCATGATAGGGCATGAATGAGGCATCTTTCAGTTATGAAATGACATTTCAAATTCAAATCTTTGCCTAATTTGGTCATTATCATTTTCATTTGCCTCCATACGAGTGTCTAAGCTCTGAATCAGTCAAGATAAGTGTGGTTATTCTATACAAAGGCTATCTTCACCATAAACAAGTGAGGCTATTCCATATTCTCAAGCGAGGATGTTTCATATCCTAATCAAGTGAGGTTATTTTAAAGATTCAAGAGAAGCTGACAAGTTTTTCTAAGAAGCATGGAAGAGGAGAAGAAAGTCCATAGAGGGGGACATTGCTTAAGATATGAGCCTGAAAATTTGAAGGCTATAATTTAAGATCAAACAGTGATGGAGGCTTTTAGCAAAGCAGGTTGTCTCTGGTTTTGTGAAAAGATACAGGGTTTCTACACTCAGGTGTCTAAATAATTTTCCTTACACTTCAGTGGAACAACTACCAAGATTGGGATGTTAAATGTACCAGTCACACCTGAGATTATTGCTTCTATGACAGAAATACCAAGGGGACAAGAGACTTGGTTTAAATTTTTTAAGTTTGACATGGAACCATGCAATTTTAAAGGTTTTAAGTTTGACATGGAACCATGCAAGGAATTCATGAAACCTGAGTATGCAGATATGGACCTGAATAATGCAATACCTAGAAGTTGTATCAAAGACACCTATGCCTTGAAGCTGTTGTTCAACATTCAAATATACTTTACATGTGAAGGTAGGTACCATAAATTTTATACTTATCATTTCAAGCTGCTTCTGCATTTCACAGGTATGATATCACTAGATTTGCCCTTTTACTTGCATAGGAGCCTTGCCAAAATGGCCGATAAAGTACAAGCCAAGTCTGATGATTGTGAAACATCTTTGTTTCACTATGGTTTGATAAATTTATTAGTGTTGAATGAGCTTCAGAAAATAAGCAGGGATTGGTCTTTTTTTTTTTATGAATGGTTTTGAGCTAGAAACCCTAACCCCAGTTAGAAACCCTAAACCTAAAGGAACTCCTTCAACACCAGTAGCAAAGTTTAGTTAGCCTGTGGTTGCAAAATCAAAGAGGTTTGTAAAGTTGAAACCAAGGAAAAAAGTTGAGAAAATAATAGAGAAGACACAATTTCTTGCTGCAGCAACTCCATCACCTGCAAAACAGAGGTCGAAAAGTGGCAAAGAGGCAAAACAAAAGCAAATTTCCAGCAAGCAGGACATCAAAAGAGTGACAAGAAGCCAAGCAGTGGCATCAAAGGGAAAAATAGTTGTTTAAGGTATAGAGGACAACCTAGTGATAAAGGGAAATTTAGATGACATCATTCATGCAATTGATATAGAATAGTCACCCATTGTGCAAGTTGATTTCATTGGAGTTGATGAACACAAACAGAAAAAAGTTAAGTCAACAAAGAAACTTGAATTTGAGGGTGAAAATGCAGCCTTTATCTTTCAAGCAAGGAAACCTTTAACTAGGCATGCTAAGAAGCTCAATAAAGGTAGCAAGGAGGTCCAAGAAACTATTGAAACATTTAAAGTCGCTGACGAGGTGGTTGACCTCTCATCACCAACAGTGGAGCATGCAACCAACAGAATAATGAAGGAAAAGGAAGAAATGACAGAGTGTCAACATATTGAGGAGAAATTGAGGTTAGAAAATCAAGAGATTGCTATGAATGAGAAAGAGGGCCGGAAAGCATGTTATTGAGAAAACAGAGTTTAAAATAATGAAGGCAGTATGGCAAGGCCAAACTGGTTCTAGGTCTGAAATTCCAAGCAGTGCAGAACAGTTTTTCACATGGACACTTCCAGCCATCAAGGAAGCAAAGTTTGTTAGAGTAATCAATACTCACTTGAGAGCCATTAATAGAAGACTAAGAGATCAAGTGGAGGATTTGGAGCTGCAGCTGAAACTAACTCAGGATGAGCTAAAAAAAAAACGTGTAGAATGATAAATTATTTAAAAAGTCAAAAGCTAAATCAAATGGAAAATGAAGAATAAACCTCATGAAAATTGTGTTTTTTTCATATGACTGTTTGTTTTGATGAAAATAGTGGTATTCTGAAATTTTGGCACATTTTTGGTTTGAATTTTGAAGAAATCCAGAAAAAATTGCTCACTCAGCAGTTTCGTAGCGCAAACAATTTAAAAAGAGTGAAAAGCGCTTCTAATTGTTGTAGCAGCTTTCTTCACCCTTTCTTATAAATTTTTGAAAGGAAAATGTGTGTATTATGACCTGAAATTTCTATGGAAGTTGTGTTAAGTGAATATAAAGATAAATCTAGAATAAATCAGCCAAATTTTTGAAGGTAAAAGGGTAAAAAGGCTGCGCTATGAAAAGCGCTATGAAACTATGTTGTTTTCGTAGTTCGTAGTGCAGGTCTACTTCTGCTATTTTGAAGATTTTGATGGTGGTTTTGGACAGCTAGGACTTGGTGAGGTTTTTGACAGGTGTTACTTCTATTCCTAACATCAAATAAGCTCGAAGTAATGGGTTCATGACAGTAAAAATGTCTCAAGAGAACAAAGAATCCTATGCCTAGAAAATAGGGGACAGTTTCCTAGTTTATTGGAGATCAGCGTTGAGGTCATAAAGTGTTGGAGCTTATCATCTAGATTCGATCTTATGGGAATACAATTGGAAAATTATCTAATATATTTTAGATAAGGTTGTTATGAGTAGATTTAAGGAGTTTGAATCCTATTTGTAATAGGATTGTTCATAAGATTTGCAGCTGTCATTTTGTAATAAATACCATGTCATATGGTTAGGCAAGGTGTCAAAAAGTAGGAGTTCGATGTATTTAGCTCAGGATAAGGTTATCCTATGTTTTAAATTATCTATAAAAGATGAAGAAGTCGAAATACTAAGGGTTGGACATTTTTAGCAAAAAGACTGTGTTTATTGTAAGTGACTGGTTTTATGTTTTAATATAGAATTTTTTACTTAGCCAACTCAAGATTCATAAAGAGTTCTAGTGTGTTCTTGTTCTAATGGCATAGTTTAACTATCCTATTGCAGTGGTGTTTGCTTATGTTACTCAGAATTCATCATTGATGCTCTGACTTCCTTCATAGACAAACTAACTATGTGTTTTACGGTTTCACATGTGTATCTCTATGCTAGAACTCTGATATGCCTTGACTTCCATGCTAAGTAGATTTTTTGGTTTTACTGAAGCTATTATGACTCAATAAGCCCAATGTGCACTTGCTAATGTGATTTACAACCAATATCCATTTTTATCTGCGTATTATCCCACATAGAGTTAGCCATCTATATTTCTATCAAAAATCATTAACCCTTGAGAGAGCCCTCTCAGGTTGAGGAGGCTAAGCCTCAATCAAAATATTGGTTTGAAATAGTTACATGAGATTGATTTGATTGGCATCCTATCAGGTCTGATTTTGTGATGAAATTTTGGTGCGTCTGCCATGAGTCTGAAGATTATACTTTCAAGAGATTTTGAGTTGAACTTCTGAACGTAGCAGGAGCCTAGAAAGCTTTTCGAGGCTGCATATACCTTGGTGACTCCATTTAAAGTTTATATTATTAAAGGTGGCTTCGAGAAGGAGATACACGAGGAGTAATCTTGACCCAGTTCCACCTACCATCGTGGACAATCCAAACACCATTTCTAGAGGCAGTAAAGGAATTTCTGAAATCTCAGGTACTCCATCACATTCGAAATCGTTGTCCTCATTAGGGGAATTTTGAGGTCTAAAATGGGCCTCCTAAGAAAAATGTACAACAAAAATAAACTTCATAACAACCAATAGGATTCAAGATGATGATGTCAACCATGGGGGATGATTTACCATTTTTTAAATAAAAGGGTAAAAATATTAAAAAATAATAAAATAATAAAAACTACTTTTTCAACTCGTATTTTCAACTTATCTCCCAAAATTTTTACTCAAATTTAGGGTGGGAGTACTCGTTGGATGCAAAATTTAATTCCTCATCCAAGGAGTACCCATGTTGCATACTTTTGATGAACTCTACTACATGAAAAATGAGAAATACATAAAAAAAAACGTGATTACAATCACGTTTTTTATGTATTTCTCATTTTTCGTGTAGTAGGACCCATCGAAAGTATGCAACATGGGTACTCCTTGGATGAGGAATTAAATTTCGCATCCAACGAGTACTCCCACTCGAAATTTGAGTAAACAATTTGGGAGATATGTTGAAAATATGAGTTGAAAAAGTAGTTTTTTCATTTTTCCCTCTAAAATTTGATGATGTCATCAAATCTTATTTGATTTTTTCCACTATTATTTTATAATTTCCTTAGGAGGCCCATTTTAGACCTCAAAATTCCCCTAATGGTTAAATTCTAAGAAGTCCTGAAGATAAAAGAGTTGACGATAAAATTCAGGAGGTTTTGTTTAGATCAGAAAGTGAAAAAGAACTAATTGGAATTATCTTAGACTTGCGTAAGAGAGGTATTGATACCTCAGCTCTAGTAGCACAAGAAGACAAAGAAGAGTTTTGGGAAGCTGTTACTTCTGATCTATTGTTGGAAAAAGAGTCTTTAGATAAATTTCCTCAGGTACCTATGATATTTCCATCTCGATAGTAGCAGATGAACTAGGATCAGTCGAAACAACTCAAGACTCGGTACTCAAAGGATCAAATGTCTTTGGTATATCAGATGATGTAGCACCAAGAGTTCATCTACTAGGAGTAGCTTCTGGCTGTAACAAAGGTTTATTCGTTGTCATATGCGAACGGTGGCGAAGGGGTTGATCTTATTCCATGATTTCTGATTGATTTTATACAAAAACAAATAAGAAAAAATAAGGTGATACTAGGCAAAAGGTTTACAAATAAACTAAGAACTGCAATATATTGCCTCAGTAAACCAAGCACTTATTATACATGTAGTAAATCTCCCCAAATGTTGTGTTCGGTGTATCACACATACAAGACATCCGAATCAGTTATGTATGGATGGTAAGGAGCCTAAATTTTTCCTCCAAAATATACACGAAGGTACATGGAGGTCCAATCCATATTAGCATTGTCTAATGCGAAACTGCATAGTGAGATCATCCCCTTATACTTTTCGTACTAGAACACTACCCGATATACCCGAAAGAATGTGGACGAGCTCCGATATACTTACGTACGTGGAATGAGGTATCACACTCATAATTTATCGTTGAAAATTAATGACAGCTGTTATGTTTAACAATGTCATGGCAAGTATTCTAGCCTACACCTCTAAATTTTATCATTAATACTACAATGCTTCCTTAGATAAATTCAGATAAATTTTATGTTGATCTTGCTTATCAGCTTGTCTTTCAGGTTCACCACGAGATGTATTGAACATTCCTAGAATCCAATTAGAATGATAAGCATTCATTTCAAATTGATTTTCGAAAATGGAAAACTAGCTAGTAGGGATAGAGCAATAAGATAATTTGCAATCATCAATGAGAACATCTAAATGCAATTTTTCCCTAAACTATTCCTCAAGTAGCACTCACAATCCCTAAATGAAAATGCATTTTTTTATTTTCAGTTTCCTTTAAGTTTAGATGAAAGAAAAAAAACTAATGCACAAACAATCACTCAAAACTTTCAAGAGAAACCAAGACTAAAACAACAATTCCTATTTTCGAAAATAATGAATTGATTAAATGTAAATTTTAACTTTGGAACTCTTCACAATGATAAATAAAACAAAAAGAAACATTGATCAAACAAATTCAAAGTGAAGCAAGAAGAGTAAAGGTAAACTGGTCTTTGGAGGTATTAAGTCACTCAAAACTTCAACAAGCATATGTTATCACAAAATTGTACCTGATTGGATACTGATCAGACAACTCAGTGTAACTGTTTCAAACCAGCTTTTGACTAAAGCTTAGCCTCTTCAGTCTAAGAGGGCTCTCTCAAATGGATTTTATGATATTGGTTAATGATAGTATTAGATGGCTAACTTTATAGAATTTGTATCTTGTTTTTTATGATTGCAGGTTGAAATAATGCAGCTTTGCTTCCATTGGGCTTATGGAGTCAACCATCAGTATTTTCAGTGGCAAGGTTTCTTGACATGGAAGCTGGGGCATATAGGGGTCTTTAATAAAGGAAATCCACTCATAAAACATAGGAAAACACAGTTAATTCATTACTAAAGGAAGTCAGAGCATAGAGTTATGAATTCTAAGTAATAGAAATTAAATCTACTACAAGTGGTAAAACATAAGATGTAGATCAATAAGACATTAAAAACCCCATAAGAATCTCAGGTCTATCAAGAAGAAAGTATCTCTGTATTATTGATATAAGTCAAAATACATAAAGTAGTAGTTTGGTGCAAAAAATCTCCAACTCTTCACTTCTTCGTTGCTTTGTCTTTAAATAGACATTCTTATAACAAGGATGATCTGCTTGGTGGCTAGATTCATCGAATTCTCCTATGAGACATCACATAACTGCAAAACATGACTTCTAACAAGAAACTGACAGCTACACCTTAAAGAAGACATTTCATAATAGGAATCAAACTCTTATTTATTACATCACTCTACCTTATCTTTGAAATAGTTAAATGATGGTTACAACATAAGCATCACATGCTCAAAAAATACATAACATAGTTCATCACCACTTTACATATTAAAAACTCTCCTATACATGTGGAACAAAACCCTATTTTTCAGGAATGCATAATCCTTATCTTCAACAAGATCTTTGGCTGATGACTTGTCTCCACAGCACTTCCTTCGAGTCATAAATGTTTGATGTTAAGGTCCCTTGACATGTTGGAGGAGTCCAACTATCCAAAACTGCCGTTAATATGCTCTAAAACCTTCAAATTCTCCTTAAGGATTTCAATCTCTGTTTTTTCAGTGATTTTCTCTTTACCCTTCCTTTGTTTAATGACCAATTCATCTTTTGCAGGTGAGGAGAGGTCTATGATGCTTGGTGGTGGCTGAATAGTTTCAATGAACTTCTGAGCCTCTTTTCTACTTTCTAAGACCTTTCTTGTCATTGTTTTTATAGCTTGAAACATGAATCTTGCATCTTCACCTACAAACTCTAACTTTTTAGCTGTTTTGGATTTCTTGAGCTTCTTTCCTCCCTCATCTATGTCTTCAGCTTGCACTATCGAATTTTCTTCAATATCAATGGCATGCAAAATTTCCTCTAAGTTACCCTTAGCCATTGTTTAGCTTCGTGTAACCCTCTTGCTGCCATGTTTGATCACTTTTGGCTTTTGTTTTGCAGGTGTAGATTTGGGTGTATCAACCTTTTGCAAAGGCTATGTCTCCATGATCACTAGCTCATCTTGCTCTGCCACTGAAGGTGATGAGATATCTCTAGGTTTGGGAGTCCTTTTAGGAGTGATAGAATTTACTTCAAAACCAGTGATGAACAAAAAATATGACTAGTCTTTGCCTAATCTCCTTAACTCCTCTAATACCAGCAACTTGATCAAACCATGATAAAAGAGTGAGGTTTCACTTCCTTATTTTTTAACTTGGACCTTATTTGACATTTTAGCTAAGATTTTGTATAAGTAAAAAGGTAAATCAAGAGACCTCTTACCCACAAAATGCAATATAAGCCTAAGGTGGTAGGAATATACCATGTGATATCTCCCTTCACAGGTAAAGTACTTCTGAATAATAAGCAATAGCTTTGAGAAGTTGTATTTCATGTAGCTCCTTGGAATGGAATTTGTGAGATCAATTTCACTATGTTCTGGCTTGATAAATTCTGTACAGTCTTGCATGGTGAACTTGAAGCCCTTAAACCATTATTCTCCTCCTCTAGGGATTCATGTTTCTACTACAATGATCTCTGGTGTTATTTTGAGGTTTAAAATTCCTACATTTGAAGTTGTCCCATTGAAACTGATAGAACACTCCTTAGAAACCTACACATGGAACCCTTGCAATCTTTGGAAAAATTGCAAACACATTATTCTTCTGAAAACTTCTAATGTAGTTGGGTCTTCATTTAACAAATTCATGTTTTATGGCTCATATCTGAGGTAGTGGCTACCTTTTTTGGTCTTCATCTTTGCAGTAATGGTGATTTTATACCTTCTCCTCCTCGCTTGATTAGTGACACCTAAAACTTTTGGAAATGCCAACAACCAGCTTGGCTTGGTGAAACAACTCTCCAAAACTCGGTAGCATGCAAAAATGAAGTGGAGAATGATTAATACTCAATTGGGTAATGTTTTAAAGTTTTGATGACAATTCATGCTCTAATCATGCCTCATACATGCTAAAAACAGTAATAATGACCTAAGACATGACCTTTGTACCTTGATTTAACCCTAACTGACTCGAATGGCATCCAACCTAATAGTTCTAATCATGGACTGACACCTTGCATCTTATTTGACAAGAAAAACAGAAATACCCTTTTTCGTAGCATGGTTAGTTCATTTCTTGGAAGTTTCGCTACGAAACGTAGGTAGTTTCGTAGCGAAAACTGCCTTTTTATTGTGTAAATCACTACGAAAACATGAAAAATTGTCTAAAGTGACCTTTTCAAATTCAAAAGCTTGGGAAATGAAATATTTCAGCAAATGATGACTGATAGGACATGATATGACTTTAATGGGGGTGGGTTTGGACCTTAGGATAGGTTAATATGAAAATTTTAAAATTTTCCTTTACAAACTTGTGACAAATGAACTCTATGACCATACCTTTGACAAATTAAATCTAAGACCATGTCAAATAATGTTTTACTTTTTCTGAGTGATAAAAATGGCTCCACTTGGGATGGCGTGCCCCTGTGGCACACAAAAGGACCTGTAGTTCTAGTGCTATCCATCTTCTTGGAAATAGAAACTCTGAAATTTTCTAAGATTTCCTTCAAACTCTAATGGTCTTCACCTCGGGCTCAAGATTGATGATCAGCTTGTCTTTATTAGTGGAAAAACATATTAAAATGGAACATGTACAATGGAATGAAATATCAGTAGTACTTAAGAGGAATAGTGCTTCAAAAACCTGCCATTGACAGGCCTTCCAGCACAAGGTTGTCCATCCATCTCTTGCAGTATGTAAGTGCTATTTCCTGCAAATGCAGCCACTATGAATGGACCTTTCCATATATTCTCAAATTTACCATGCTTCACCTTCTCTTCAATCTCGGCCTCCCACTTCAAAACCACATCTTGAATCTGAAAGTTTTCCTCTTTGACGTTATTGTCAAATGTCTTCTTAATTCTGTTATGAGATTATTGATTGATGTTATAGACTTCCTCCATTTTCTCCTACAGATCTATCAACTGGTTTATTCTTCTCTGAATTGCATTTGGCTCCTCCTCTAATCCTTGCAGCAGCTTCATGACAGGCACTCCCAAGGATGTAGGAAAAATAGCTTTAGCCCCATACACCAACTCATAAGGTGAAGTTCCAATTGACCTTTTTGTGCACACTCTATCAACCCATAGAACATACTTCAACTTCAAATGCCATGACTTCATACTTTCCTGCAACACCTTATTAATAATCCTCACAATGATTTTTTTATAAGATTCAGCAAGACCATTACCTTGTGGATGGTATGTAGTAGAGTGTCCAAGTGTAATGTGATATTGATGAAAAAAAATGACTAGCCTCTTGGATTTGAATGCCTGTGCATTTTCAGTGATGATATTCATAGGACATCCAAATCTAGACAATATGTTATTCTCCAAAAATGAAATGATAATTGAATCATTTTCTTGCATAGTTGGGATTGCCTCAATCCACTTGGTGAAATAATCAGTTGCTGTCAGAATCTGGCGATGCTGACCTGAATATGATGGATGAATCTCACCAATAAAATCTAGCCCCCACTACTAGAATGGCTCTTCAACATAGATAGGCATCAAGGGTAAAGGAACAAGCTTTTTCTTACCATAAAAAATCTAGAATTCATGGCAAGCAGCAAGCTTTTTGTAGACATTTTTGAACATATTAGGCCAGTAGTACCCTGCTCTGAGAATATTATTTGTTGTGGCCTTCCAATAATGATGACCTCCACAATATCCTTTCTGAAACTCCTCAATCACTTTTTTTTCCTCTTCTTCCAGCAAACAATTCAAAAGAATACCACTAGTATCTTTCCAATATAGATTTTTATCAATGATGCAATACCTCAAAGATTTTAGCTTCACAAACCTTGCTTTAGATTTTTTCAATTCAATAGGAGACATATGATGATGTAAGACAAAAAAAAGGTCTTTGTACCAGTCAGAAAGGATGTAATTCTCTTCAATGGGAATCAACTCTTCATCTTCATCTGATAATTCTGAAATTTCTGCAATTAAATTCATATCAAGACAGTCAAAATTGGACTGTGCCATCAACTTTGCTAGCCCCTGACCTTTCACCAATTTTGTAGGTCTAATATCTATATCATATTCCAGCAATTTAGTTATCCACTTCCCTCTCTTACCATCAGGATCAGCTTGAGTCAAGATGTCCTTCACAACAACATTAGGAACAAATGCTATGATATGAGAATACAGAATGTAAATTCTAAAATCTTTGATGGCTTTGACTAAGCATAGGCATGTTTCTCTAGGATATTGTAATTTAGTTCTAAATTAGCTAAGGTCCCACTGAAAAATGAAATGGGTTGCTTAATACCTTGCTATCCCTTCTGTAGTAAAACTCCAACAATTGTATTTTCTGATGCAAATGTAAAAACCATAAATTCCTTTGAAAAATATGGGCTAATCAACATTGGTGCTTAAGTGAGTGCCTTCTTGATCTCCTCAAATGAATGCTTTGCCTCCGCTGTCCATTTGATGTTAGCTCCTTTCTTTAGCATCTTAGTCATGTCTTTGACAATCTCAGCAAAGTTAGGAATAAACCTTCTCAAAAATTCACCCTTCCAAGGAAAGACTGAATTTCCTTCCTGCTTCTAGGCAGATCCACTTTCTGAATAGCATTTACCTTTCTTGGATTAATATTCATCCCATATTTAGAAATAATATGCCCAAGTAACTTCCCTGAAGTCAGAGAAAAAAATCTTTTAGTGGGATTGAGAGAAATTCCAAACCTTCTACACTTCAGCAGAATATTTTCTAGATGCTTCAAATGGTCTTCCTCTCTCCTTGAGAAAACTGTTATGTCATCCAGATATACAACCACCAACTTATCATTCTCCTCAGCAAAGGCAATGTCCATTGCTCTTTGAAAAGTCGCTCCTGCATTCACCAGACCAAAGGCCATCTTGGCATACATGAATGTGCCCCATGGCGTGGTAAAGGAAGTTTTCTCTTGATCTTCTAGATGCACTAGTATCTAAGTGTATCCTGAAAAACCATCCAGCATAGAAATCCTTTGGGAACGAAAAATGTTTTGCAGAATTTGTTCCATCTTTGGGAGAGGGTAATTGTCCTTCAGAGAAGCTTTGTTCAAGTTTATGAAGTCAATGTAGATTCTGATTTCTCCACTCTTTTTTCTGACTGGAACCAAGTTTGCAAGCCATTTTGAGAATATGATTGGAAAAATAATTTTGGCATCGAAGAGCTTCTTGATTTCCTTCTCAATCAGAGGCATGAGAAGTGGATTAATCCTCCTCAAATTATTTTTGAAAGGATTTTCATTTTCTTTACTAGGAATGGTATGCTGAATAATAGTAGGATCATATTTCTTTAAATCAGCATAACTCCGTGCAAAAAAATCTATGAACCTTTTCATCATCTCAATATATTTATGTTTCATGTCAACTGAAAGAAACTTTGAAAGCTTAATCATTTTTGGCATTTCTATTCTAACAAGGTTACAACTCTCTACCTCTTCATCATCAGCTTGTATCCTAGGAGACTTGAACACATCATTCTGGTCAAAAATCTTTTCAAGTGGGATAAGATCTTTGGGTATAGAATTATTCTTCAGCCATAACACTTCAGAATTCCCCTTTGTTTCAGCAAGCATGTTTTTCTGATCTACTTGTGTGCTTTCAAACTCCTCTTTCAATTCTATAAAGTTTTTGACATGCTGGTCATCCTCAAAAACTTTCCAATGAATTATGTTGTCAGGGATAGTAGGCCTATGACGAACTTCAACCTCATATCTTTCAGTGGAATGTGCAGGAATAATAAACAAACTTTCAGAGATAGCTAGGGAGTCAACTACTGAGTTTTGGTCCCTAGTCTTCACAATAAATGAATATTGTTTAAAATTGTCTAACATCTCCATGATCAAATTTATGCATTCTCTCATTCTTACATCCTTGGTTTGATATACACCCTTAAATGTTTTAATAACTAATTCAGAATCTCCACAAACAGAAATATTTTGGGTACCTAATATTTTCAAAATTTATAAACCCAAAAATAGAGATTCATACTCAACCATGTTATTTGTGCAATCAAAGTTCAGTTTAAAAGAAAGGAACTTACTTCCATCCTCTGGAGTTGTGATCCAAATTCTTGCTCCAGCCCCCTCTCTTCCTCTGATCCATCAAAGTATAACAACCACCAGCCTTCTGCCTTATCTTCACTGATTTGCTGATTTTTTGTTTGTTGATTTCTGCTCTTGAATTTATACTTTCTTTTCATCTTCTACTTCATCAGTCAATTCATTGAAAAGTATGGCATATCCTAATTCATTATGAACAGAATAGATTTGGAAATTCTGAGGTTTTTCCTTACTACTTACCATATAAGCCATCCTTGTTTCTCTGTATAGTCTTCTTTGCTCACCAAAATAGAAATGGTGGCATAAGTTAAGTCCAACTGCATGGTGACTTTGATCTTTGCTGCCCATGACCTAGATAACAACATGCCAAACTTAGGTGGAATGTCTGCTACCACAATGTCCATTACCACTGTCTTGGAAAGGACTTGTGTAATACCAACAACAACATCTTTTGTTAAACCAATGCATCGAACTCTTCTTGAATCAAAAGAAAACAAATCCTTATATGGCCTAGTAATTTCCAATCCCATCCTTTCCATGATTACTTTAGGCATGAGGTTATGAGAGGCCCTTGAATCTAACATGGCATTGTTTAATGTCATGTCATGAATACTAAGGCTGACATAGAAAGGAGGCACCTCTTAATTCTACTCATCTTCCAATCTTGGTCCCAAGTAGATGGTTGGATGATCCTCTTGAACATTAAGGATTTCAGCAGCTCCTGGTTGGGAGTTCATCATTTTTATAATTTTACTTCTGTATTCATTCACCTTAATAATTTCTCCAAAAGGGACTGGAATTTTGATCTTGGAGATCTCATTCTCCAAACTAAAAACATAAGTAATTTTTTCAGTCTCTTTGACAGGAGGAGGAGGTGGTGGATCTTTTCTAACCTCAGCTTCTTTAGGGGCATATTTCTTGGGTTGTGTTTTTTTTGCAGTAATAGGAAAATCTATTTCTAAGGTTGTATTGTTTCTGCATCTCAAATATTACATGTTGGTAACCTTTAAGGTAATCAGATGGTTCCTCACCCTTGTTAACATCATGGCCAAACTCATCATGTTCTTCCTTATTCAAAAACATCCCTCACATGTTTTCATCCAAGAAATGAATAGAGTCTTCTGGTATTTCAGGTTGATCTTCTTCATCAACTAAATTTTACTGGAAAGGAGGCCTTACTTGAGGGTCAAGTTGATTTTTGTTTTCCCTTAGCCTCTACTGGTTTTGAAGTCTTCTGAACTGAGGATTTATAAACTGAGGTTCATGTTGTGCACGAGGAGCAGAGGCATTTCCAAGGGAAAGCCTATCCATCAATTTTTCCATTGTTTTCATCATGAAGTCAAATTTATCATCTGAGATGGAAGGCTTATCTTCTTCTTTTAATTTTGTCTTTCCCATATTGGAATTTTTAGCTGCTATCATATTGGCCTTCACCTCCACCATTCTGTTTCTCTTAGCCGTATAGAAAATTCATAGTCAAAGGCATCAACGTATCTCAGTTGAGCTGCTCTTGGTGGAGGCTTTAGATGGGAAGGGATGGAGTCATAAACTTTGTTAAATATCTTTGAAAATTTTTTGACAGTTTCATCAAAAAATCTTTTCAAAATATTATACTCAATGAGGGCTTGCACAAGGTTGGTTCTATTTCCCCACTTTCTCAAGAAGCTATCTTCAAATTCATTCCAATTATGCAGGCTTCCTACAACAAGGTCTTTGAACCACTTTCTGAACTCACCAGTAAAGATCTGAGAAAATAATATCATCTTGACATCCTCACAGTCAACCTCCTCCCTGTCTATGAAGTCATTAAACTAGTATACATTTTCTTCAGCTGTAATCTCTTCATCACTTCCCCAAGTTTTGATTCTAGCAGAGTATTTTCTAGGAAGGGCATTAAGGATAGCTGGGAGAACAAGAGGGGCATACCTAGCAAGTGGAGATGGCACATTTATCGCCATGTTTATTGGAACTATTAGGAGGGGGGTTGGTTGGTCTTTGTTGTCCAGTTACAATTGAACTCCAGTCAGGTAGAGAGACACCAGATTTTCTTCTAAGCAAGATTTCAAATGGGTCTAGTTCCTTTAACCTATCCAAATATTCCCTCTCTAACAATAACTATAATGTGACTGCTTCCTAAAACTCTTCTTTATACTTTTGGGTCACTAAGGTTGAGGTATCAATACCTCTTCTATGTAGGTCTAAGACAATTTCAATCAATTCTTTTTCATTTTCAGACCTAAACAAGACTTTCTGAATTTTATCATCAAACTTTTTATCTTCAGGACTTCTTAAAAATTTAGAGGACAAAGATTTTGTGTGTAATGGAGTACCTGATTATGCATAAATGCCTTGAATGCCTCTGGAAATTATGTTTGGATTATCCACAATTTTAGGTGGATCTGGGTCAGGATTACTCCTCGTATATCTCCTTTTCGAAGCCAGCTTTGAACACGAGAATTTTGAATGGAGTCACCAAGGTAGTTGCAGCCTCAAACAGATTTTGAGCTCCTACTACCTTCAAGAGTTCAGCTTCAAAATTTCGGAAAAAGCATATCTTCAGGCTCCTGGAAGATGCACCAAAATGTTATCAAAAAATTGTACTTGATTTCCTGCTGATCAGACAACTCAGTGTAACTGTTTCAAACCAGATTTTGACTGAAGCTTAGCCTCTTCAGTCTGAGAGGGCTCTCTCAAATGGATTTTATGAAATTGGTTAATGATAGTATTAGATGGCTAACTCTGTAGAATTTGTATCTTGTTTTTTTATGATTGCAGGTTGAAAGAATGCAGGTTTTCTACCATTGGGCTCATGGAGTCAAAAATTATTATTTTTACTGGCAAGGTTTCTTGACATGGAAGCTGAGGCATATAGGGGTCTTAACAAAGGCAATTCACTCATAAAACATAGGAAAATACAGTCATTTCATTACTAAATGAATTCAGGGCATAGAGTTATGAACTCTAAGTAATAGAAATTAAATCTACTGCAAGTGGTAAAACATAAGATGTAGATCAATAAGACATTAAAAACCCCATGAGAATCTCAGGTCTGTCAAGAATAAATTCTCTCTGTATTACTGATATAAGTCAAAATACATGAGGCAACAGTTTGGTGCAAAAAATCTCCATCCCTTCACTAGTTCGATGCTTTGTCTTTAAATAGACATTCTTACAACAAGGATGATCTGCCTGGTGGCTAGATTCATCGAATTCTCCTATGACACATCACATAACTGCAAAACATGACTTCTAACAAGAAACTAACAGATACACCTTAAAGAAGAAATTTCCTAATAGGACTCAAACTCCTATTTATTACATCACTCTACCTTATCTTTGAAATATTTAAATGATGGTTACAACATAAGTGTCACATGCTTGAAAAATCCATAACATAGTTCATCACCACTTTACATATTAAAAAATCTCCTAGTCATGCGGAAGAAAACCCTATTTTTTAGGAATGCATAATCCTTATCTTCAACAAGATCTTTGGACGATGATATGTCTCCATAGCACTTCCTTCGAGTCATATATGTTTGATGTTAAGGTCCCTTGACATGTTGGAGGAGTCAAGATTTCCAAAACTACCATTAAGATGCTCCAAAACCTTCAAAACTAGCTCGCTACGAAAATAGGAGAGCTTCATAGCGAGCTTTGGTAGCATTGAAAAAGAAGCTTCTGCACCCAAAAACTCTGCTCTTTTGTTGTTCCATGGTGTAAACCTGGTCATGACACATCACCACCATCATTCTTCCTCATTTAAAACTACAAAAAGTGAATTTAGAGGCAAAAAGGCTGCTACAGGTTTTTTCATAGTGTTTTCATGGCTTTAAGCCTAGGAAACACTACGAAACTGTGTAAAAGTGCAGAAATTCCAGATTTCAAAACTGTCTCCAAAAAGTGGCCTCCAGCTACAAAAACTTGATCTTCAACATGCCATGAACCTTCTAAAACACATTCAAACTCAACTTATGGCTTATGTGGTGTTTCCTCCTCATTAATGATCAGTTGAGCTATGGGATCCTCAACCACAGTCATCTTCAAACCTTTCTTCTCTAGCTCTTCATGAATGAGTTCCAATTGTTCTTGAAGGTGTTTGACTTGATCCTTAAGTGTCCTATTCTTAGATTACAAATGCAGGATCATTTTTTTGATGTGTTTGACCTCTCCTCTCAATGGTTGAGGCCATTTGATCAATTTCTCTATGTTGTCCAAGGTCTTTGACACACTTATGACTTGTTCTTCCCAAATTTCTTTCATTTTTTGAAACCGCACCTTATTTACCTTGTGCTTCCTTGCCTCTTTCTTCAAGACTGATATTTCATCATTTTCCAGCTTCAATTTCTCCTTAAGGATTTCAATCTCTATTTTGTCAGTGATTTTCTCTTTACCCTTCCTTTGTTTAATGACCAATTCATATTTTGCAGGTGAGGAAAGGTCTATGATGCTTGATGGTGGCTGAACAGTTTCAATGACCTTTTGAGCCTCTTTGTTGCTTTCTAAGACCTTTATTGCATGTCTTGTCATTGGTTTTCTAGCTTGAAACATGAATATTGCATATTCATCTGCAAACTCTAACTTTTTAGCTATTTTGGATTTCTTGAGCTTCTTTCCTCCCTCATCTATGTCTTCAGCTTGGACTATGGGAGTTTCTTCAATATCAATAGCATGCAAAATGTCATCTAAGTTACCCTTAGCCATTGTTTGTCTTCTTGTAACCCTCTTTCTTCCATGTTTGCTCACTATTAGCTTTTGTTTTGCAGGTGTAGCTTTGGGTGTATCAACCTTCTGCAAAGGCTCTGTCTCCATTATCACTGGCTCAACTTTCTCTGCCACTGAAGGTGATGGGATATCTCTAGGTTTGGGAGTCCTTTTAGGAGTGATAACATCTACTTCAAAACCACTAATGAACATAAAACATGACTAGTCTCTACCTAATCTCTTTAACTCCTCCTCTAATACCAGCAACTTTATCAAATTATGATGAAAGAGTGAGGTTTCATTTCCTTCTTTTTTAACTTTTACCTTATCGGACATTTTAGCTAAGCTTCTCTATAAATAAAAAGGTAAATCAAGAGACCTCTTACCCACAAAATGCAGCAGAAGCCTAAGGTGGTAGGAATAGACCATGTGATATCTCCCTTCACAGGTGAAGTACTTCTGAATAAGTAGCAGTAGAATTGAGAAGTTGTCTTTCATGTAGCTCCTTGGGATGGAATTTTTGAGGTCAATTTCACTATGCTCTAGCTTGATAAATTCTTTACAGTCCTGCATGGTGAACTTGAAGCCTTTAAACCATTTTTCTCCTCTTCTAGGGATTCCTGTTTCTAGTGCAATGGTATCTGGTGTTACTGTGAGGTTTAACATTCCTACCTTTGAAGTTGTCCCATTTAAATCGATAGAAAACTCCTTATAAACCTGCCATGGCACCCTTTCAATCTTTGGAAAAATTACAAACACCCTGTTCTTCTGAAACATTCTAAGGCAGTTGGGTCTTCATTTAAAAAATTCATGTCTTATGGCTCATATCTGAGGTAGTGGCCACCTTTGTTGGTCTTCCTCTTTGCAGCCATGGTGATTTTATACCTTCCCTGCCTCGCTTGATTAGTGACACCTGCACCTTTTGAAAATTCCAGCAACCAGCTTGGCTTGGTGAAACAACTCTCCAGAACTCAGTAGCATGCAAAGATGAAGCGAAGAATGAAAAAGACTCAATTGGGTTATGTTTAAAGTTTTGGTGACAACTCATGCTCTAATCATGCCTCATACATGCTAAAAATAGTAATAATGATCTCATACATGACCTTTGTACCTTGATTTAATCCTAACTGACTCGAATGAAATCCACCCTAACAGTTCTAATCATGGACTAACACCTTGCACCATATTTGACAAGATAGACAGAAATACCCTTTTTCATAGCATGGTTAATTCATTTCTTGGCAGTGTTTCTACGAAACTCTTAGGCAGTTTCGTAGTGAAAACTGCCTTTTTACAGTGTAAATCGCTACGAAAATAGGAAAAACTGGCTAAAGTGACCTTTTCAAATTCAAAATCTTGGGAGATTAAATATGACAAAAAATTATGACGTATGGGACATGATATGACTTGAATGGGGGTGGGTTTGGACCTTAGGATAGGTTAATATGAAAAATTTAAAATTTTCCTTTACCAACTTGTGACAAATGAACTCTATGAACATACCTTTGACAAATGAAATCTAAGACCATGTCAAATAATGTTTCACTTTTTCTGAGTGATAAAAACATACATGAATTGGAAAAATATACACTCCTGAGTGGGAGACAGTGCATTGAATAGCACTGTCCATAAGCTAGCAGTGTTATGTAGAGCATTGTGTCAAGACCAACAGTGCGTTGGTGCTAGAGGACTCTCTCAAGAAGCAAGAAATCACACTATTTTTTCTAAGACACATTCAAATAACTAAAAAATAAGCACGTAAAGTCTACTAGATGATGATGGAAAAGGACAAAACCACCAGGGATGATCTGTTGATCCCCAGTATGGTCGCCAATTTGTTTCACCAAAATACAAACCTATGGATAAGTACACTTTCCCTAAGTGGGTGGCTCACTTATAACAACAGAAAGAAATATATTTGACCGTTTCCTTAAAGTGAATAGATAAAGGGAGAGAAACCTACTTGTAATCTTTTCACTTTCCTTCACCTCCCTTTGTCACTTTCATCACTCTCAATCCAACTTAACTCACTTGATTGATACCTGCCATGGTAAACAGAAGATAGAAAACAACATAATGGAAATACGATTGTTATAGGTCGATCTGGGCACCATTCCCAATGACTTGGTTAACTGGACATCATCTCCAGGACCAATGATCAAGGGTCTGTCATTCCCTATCATTTCAATTGCTACATGCCCTAAGATAAGAAACAAGACAAATCAAGCAAGACATTCATCAAGCAAAGGTTTCCATGGTTTGAAGCTTATTATATAGCATATGAGAGCTCACCAACGCAGGATCTAAGGGGCCTAAGTGCATTTCATATGCAGGTAGACCCATGCAAGGCTACTCTACAAAGAACTTCCCGACATTCACAGGTGCGTTGGTCACATTGGGAGCGAAATTCTCATTGTTCTGAAATCTCCACTTGGCCAGTGCCTTCTAGAAGAGTTCACATGTGTCAAGCTTCGGATCTAAGTGTCCATTTGACATCTACATGACTGGAAACATGTATTTCCTATTATTGGAAAGTCATTGATTGCAAAACAACCTATAGTTCATCTATAAATTGAGCACAGATATCAGTGCTTGAGGAGGAAGAATTTGAGTAGAGAAATGCTGGAGAATTTTCAATTGAGAGCTAGATTTGTGTAACTGCTACTGGAGAGATTTATATTTTGATGAGGCTTGGGAATGTTGCTGGAAGGCCACTTCAAATCAGTCACTAGGTTTTAACCTTTCCTTCTATCATCAATAAAGAGTACTGCTTATTTTTCCCTATATGCATCTGTATTGGCTTTGATTTTCCATATTGTAAGATCTTGGTTGATGTGTATGGTTTGTGATTTACTGATTTAGCTAAATATCTTGAATAGATATCTATATTATTGCATCTTCTACTATTTCAGTGTTCTTCCTTGCAGGAAGCATTCAGCCCAAAAAACCGCTTGAATTTGAAGCTGCAACAGAAGCGACAGAAGGAGCCATTGGAAGTGACTGAACAAGTAAGCCTCCAATCCTCTCTATGTATCTATTCTAAGTTAGGAAAAATAGTCATATATTCTTTCACCTATTGTTCTAGACTAGCACATGTCTAGGGAAGCGTGATTTATCCGTAATTCACAATTCTGGCCCAACAAATTGGCGACTCCACTGTGGAAAATTTCCCTTAGTTCTAGGTGTTTAAGCCTTTGATTTGATCTGTTTATCCACCCAGTAGTTGTTACACACAAATATTAAACCTTTTTAGAGCTTAATTTGCAAAGACAATGAGTTAAACAGTAGTATTTTTCTTTGTAACTGCGCCCAACGCACTCTTAGATAGGACACAGTTCTTTTTAGAGCATTATCTCCCTTCCTAGCCTGTGTTGCAGAGCACTGTCTCCCCTTGGAGACTGCGTTGACTCCTAAAAGTACCCAAATTCGCTTGAATTTTCCTTTGCAATTTGCTTCAGTTTTGTTTGCTGTTGTGTTCAGAAAAGTTTGATCCTCAATTGACTAGTGACTCTATATACTTCTTCTCCTTTGACTGAAAATTTGTTCAATGTTGGTTTAAGAAGTTTTTCTTTATGATTGACAAGTTGATTTCAAAGTAATTTTTATGGTCGCATTAAGAATAAGTTGCTTTCTAAATAGGAAATTGTCGTAAAATATTCATTTCCTTGATAGGAGAAATTGTTGTTGAAATCCTCATTTTTCTTTCAAAAGAGAAATAGTTGCTTGTATTCTTCATTTCTCAAAAGTAAAAAGCATTCGAATTGTTGATTTAGTGCACCTAGTTTCTTTTCTGCATTCATAACATTAAGGAAACTGAAAAGAAAAACTTGCATTTTGCATGTAGAATAATGTGTGTTTTGCAAAAGGAACATTAGGAAATTTTCATTTAGTTTTTGATTCATTGATTTGTTTTCTCAAAAATTATTTGCTCTCTTCCCTTAGTAGCTAGGTTCTTCATTGAAAAAGATGAAAGTGAAAGTTTGTTTATGATTCTTAGCTTGCATTTTAGGAATTTCATACACATCATCGTGGTGAACCTTTGAAAGGAAAATTTTTAAGCAAGATCAACATAAAATTAATTTCAATTTACTTAAAAACGCATTAGAACCATAACGATAACATTTAGAAGGTATAGGCTAGAGACGTGTTCTGGTGTCGTAAAACATAGCAGTTGTCTTTAACTTGTCTGTGATACATTCCAAGTGTGATACCTCACTCCACGTACGTAATTATATCATAGCTCATCCACGTACTTTCAGGTATATCAGGCAGTGTTACAGTATGATAAGTATAAAGGGGTTCTCTCACTGTGCGGTTTCGCATTAGACAATGCTAATACAGACTTGGGCCTCCATGTACCTTCGGGTATATTTGGGAGGAAAAATTTTAGGTGCTATCCATCCATAGTCAACCAAGTTGGCCCCATTGAAATTGTGATACACTAAATACAGGATTAGGGGAGATTACCTGCCCGTACTTCTTAGTTTTCCAGGAGGTATTTTGCAGTTCACAGTTTCTTGGTAAACCCTTTTGCCTAGCATTACCGTATTTTTGTTTATTTATTTTTTGGTTAAAATAAATCAGTAATCATGGAAGAATAAACTCCTATCCCCCGTCGTTTGCGTATATTAGCTTTAAAACCACCTTTACCACCGGAAGTTACTTCTGGTAGGCGAAGGCGATCACGATCTGCCGAATCAAGTACAATTTGTACCTGTGGCAAAACATCATCTTTTAAACCAGAGTTAGCTCAAATTGTTTCCACACATCCCGGTTCGTCTACTGTTGTCAAAACGGAGTCTTCACAGCTACCCGTGGTCAGGATCCATTCAAACGCTGAGACCATACCTCCTGGACCTGACGTTGTTCAATCACAAATTGATCCAGATCCTGTCTCCTCTTTTCCAGAACATCTGAATCTTGAAGTCGAACAACTGGAATTTGTTCCTACCTTGGTCATCCCACAAAGTTTTGTAGCTATTGAAACTCCTATATTACACATTCAACCTTCTGAAATATATTTTGGGCCTGAAGATGAAGTTCTTCCTCCTAGTTTAATTGCGATTGAAGAAATCACACAAGACGATACACCTTTAACTCCAACCCATTTTGGGGAGGACCTTTACCTGTACTAGTCTTTTCCTCAATTGTTTCCATCTGCTTTTTTTGGTCATGTTGCCATTAAATCTCTCGTTGATTTTTGAGGGTATAAATTTGGTCAAACAACCATGTCTGAACCAACATCTTCGGTTGGGTCTGATGTTCCAATACGTTAGCTCCTACCCTTGCTACTCCGTCGATGTTCACAACCTCACCAGAGTCATATTTGCACGGTGGCCCTTCGGTCCCAGCATGTTACAAATCATTGTCTGGCACTTTCTCTAGTGCATCTTCACGATCACGGTCTTTTCCAATGTCATCATCTGGTGTTTTAACTGGTAGTCCTATCGTTAGTACTGAACAAATTGATTCATTACATACATCATCAGGGCAATATCAAGTTGGTCCTTTTGGGTCAATTCTTTTAAGTACCATATCAACTGGAATCCAAGCATTTGGAGACAATTATTTTCCATCTTATTATCCTCCTTATGCTGGGGGGGAACCTTTGATCACCCAATATGATAGTACTCAGTCACTTTTTGGTCAAACTAATGTTGACATGAATGTTTGTCAATGGCAGCCCACTCTACCTATCCAACCACAAACAGTTGTACACTTATATCAACCGGTTCAACCTGTTACACCCACTTCATTACCACTTGTTAATACATATATACCCCTGTTACAAAATCAAAATATTGTACATCAACCTTATTAGGTGGGTCCTTCAACTCAATATCATCAAATGTTGGGTCCACAGACTCAAAATCCTTTGGTTAATTTACAACAACCTGTTTCAAGAATCATTTATTCACAAGCCGGTGTACCATTTTATGGGATGTCACAAACGCAACCAGGTTATACATATCAACCGAATCCAAGTTATACTAATTTGGGTTATAATATTGGTGGATAGACTCCTTGCCAGCCTCAAACTTCATTTCAACAAGTATCATATCCAGGTTTTGGTCAACCGAATCCTCAAGCGTTTGTTATGCAAAATAACCCCTATCTGGGTTACCAGCAACAGATTCCGTATGCTGGTGCTCAAAGGCCTGTTGCCTAAGCAATTCCAACTTACCCTGGCTATGCTCAATCTGAATTTAATCTACAGTTGCCTTTTGTTGCAACCTTGCAATTACCATATTTAAACCGGTTAACCAATGATCCAATAAATTATGCTCCTTGGTGACCGGTGATACCTCATAAATTACCCTCTGATATTCCTAAATTCAATGGAAACCCTGGAGAATATCCGTTGACTCATGTCATGACTTATCATTTAGGGTATTCATCAAATTCCCTGAATGATGATTCTGTTTGACTACGTCTTTTCCAACGTACGCTCACAGGTCCGGCTGCTAAATGGTACATTGAGTTACCTAGAGCTTCTTTCGACAATTTCACTACTTTAGCTACTGTATTTTTGACCCATTTCCAGTTACCGATCAGATATGAAAATAGAACGGAACTCTTTACCAACTTCACATAGACTAATGCTACTCACATTTCTGATCATATTCATGAGTGGCGTCGCCGTCGACGAATGGTTAAGACATTTGTTCCCGATCAGCTCCTTGTTGAATGGTTCATTAAGTCCCTGTTACCATCTATAATTGAGGATGTAGCTAAAGGTGGCGTCATCACTGAAGAGCAAGATATCACTCGTGCCCAATATTTAGACTTGATTTATACTCAGTCTGACATGCTCTATGAAAAAATCCCTAATGCGCCGCGATCTAATTTCAATGTTCTTCCTCAAATAAAGGGCTCTCATGCCAGAGACGGCTTGATAGGCACTGCAAACACACACCACGCTACTGCATCTGATCATGTTCCTACTTCCGAAATTAATGTCGTGTCATTTGACAAAGGCAAAAGTGACAAGAAACCAGGAGGTAAGAAAAAGGGGAAATCAAAGAAAAAGCAAACTTCTAACCCACAGGAAAGATCATCTGATCAACCGTCTGGACCATGGAAAACTCATTATCCATGCATAATATGTAACGAGGAACAATTTTTTATGGATTGTCCTCACTGTGCTAAAGTCTCAAAAATCATCAAGACTTCCCATGCATCACTTGTGTTGACAGACCCATTTCCAAATCTGGACACTAATTTGGTTGCTACAGATCCAGCTCCTAGTTCCCAAGTGTTAATGTTATCCACCACAAAACATTCACAAGATATTTTGGTGTTGACACGGAATAAATACTATGGTAGTCCGGCCACTGATTAGACTACTACCTCGACAACGAATCCATATAATGAATTAGTACCACCTACTCTTATTCCTGAATTGACAATTAAGCCATTGAAGGGAGTAATTCATAAATCGACATATAATCCTCGAGCAAGAGTTGCACAAAATTATAATATAGTTGAATATTGGGCTCAATCCCCTTCAGCTATGTCTGCTCCTGAGGTATTACAAAATTTTCCCTCCCAGAAACAGGCTTTATTGTCGGCCATTGGTGGAATTGATCTAACTGATTCTAATATTGTCGTCTTTAACCATACGGGCTATGTGCCGCAATTACCAGCAGAATTGGCATTCTCCATACAAGTAAATTTTCTCAATCACCTTGTTCATTGCACTTTTATTGATGAGGAAGCATCTACGTGCATTATGTCTCTAAACTGTTGGAAGTCACTTGGCTCGCCGTGATTATCATAATCATCAACAACGTTGAAGGCTTTTGATGGAAGAACATATAAACCTCTTGGTATTATCAATAACCTGAATGTTGAATTAGGGGGAAAAACAATGAATATTGATGTCGAGGTTGTTGACGGACCCCTTGACTATAATATTTTACTTGGAAGACCATGGGTATATGCAATGACTGCCATTGTTTCTACATACTTTAGAATGATTTCCTTTCCACATAAAGGTACAATCACAGTAATTAATCAATTATTCTTTTTTTCCTCCGCTTCACAAGTAACTAGAAGTGTTTCGTTTGTTTACTTACCCAAACTATAAATTTAGAACATTGGTGTAGGACTCTTAAAGTATTCCACTCTTATGAGAACCTTTGCATTACCACCACCCGTGACGTTGGCAGAAATTGCAAGCATAGAGACCTGCTACATGATCTCTGCCACTCTATCTGGCTTAAGGGAGAGTACGGGTGATTCTGATATTTCTACGTTGGATGATGTTTTAGCGCCTAGCCCTATTGAGCTAGCATAGAAATCAATCTATTTGGCTTGGGCGGAAAATCCGAAATCAGTGTTGTCGAGTGTTTGGGTTGATCGTTCCTTAGATTTTGGTACTCCATCTGATCCATTTTCCTCAAATTTTTGACAGATGAAAATATTTTGGAAGATATGATGTCAGAAGGATAACCATGGGAAGATTATCATCATCGTTCCCATCTTCCTGATTATGAAGAAAAAAATCTCAGTGAACTATATCACCCATCCATCAAAACTTTCTTTTCAAATTCTTTACCGATTAATGCAATTGACTCTGAGTGAAATTTATCAAATATCGAAGAAGCAATTTCTATCGATATTTCGACCAAACCTAGCGTTGCAGAAAATATTCATGTCGGTGTATCTTGTTCTCCATCAGTACTTGATTCATATCACTCTTTATTTCATGAATTTCGTGACGTATTCCCTTGGTCTTACAAGGAAATGCCAGGCATAGATACTAGTATAGTTGAACACACTATTAATATGTATCTTGATGTCAAACCGGTGCGCCAACGGCTTCGTCCTATTCATCCGAAGAAAGCCGCTACCATCAAAGCAGAAGTTGAAAAAATTTTGCGTGCTGGTTTCATTTACCCTATTTCACTAACTGAGTGGGTTTCCAATATCGTTCCCATTATGAAGAAACAAGGAACCATTCGAGTGTGCGTCGATTATCGGGATGTTAATCATGCTTGTCCAAAAGACAACTATCCCACTCCCTTTATCGACTAGATTATTGACGATTGTGCTGGATGCGAAATATTCTCGTTCATGGATGGATTTTCCGGTTACAATCAAATCAATATTCGCCCAGAAGACCAACATAAGACAACTTTCATCTGTCCATGGGGCACATTTTCATATAGGAAACTATCGTTTGGTTTAAAGAACGTTGGGGAAACTTTTCGGAGAGCAACGGATTATTCTTTCAACGAAATCAAGCACATTGTTCAACCATATCTAGATGATTTACCAGTGCATTCACGAAATGTGTGTTTTGTGTTGGTTCTGGTCGATTACTCAGATTAGTAGTCTCAAAAGAAGGAATTCGAATAGATCCATTGAAGGTCGAAGCCATTCTTGATTTGCTTGCACCATCAAACTTACTTCAGATACATAAATTTCAAGGAAAGGCTAACTTCTTGAGAAGGTTCATTCCAAACTACGCCGAAATGGCTAAAGCATTTACTTGATTATTAAAAAAGGGGGTTCCCTTCCATTGGGATCAAGTTGCACAAGATTCTTTTTATGATGTTAAGGACACTCTTGTCCAAGCGTCATTAATGTATCCTCCTAATTATCAAAATGATTATTTCCTATATATCGTCGCGGTTTAAATTACCATCGCTATGGTTTTGGTCCAAGTAGAATATGGAATTGAACATCCGATCTATTATTTGAGTCATAATCTCAATGATATGGAAGTTAAGTACTCGTACGTGGAAAATCTCACCTTGGCAGCTGTTCAAGCTGTCCAAATATTTTGCCATTATATCCTACTCCAAGAAACAACAATAGTTTCGGATTGCAGCCCCATGACTTATATCTTATCACGTCAATTAATGAGGGGGAAATATTCAAAATGGATTATCATTTTGCAGGAATTTGATTTGGAATTCATCAAATCCAAGTCAAAGAAGTCTTTAGTTTTGTCTAAGCTTCTCTGTGACCTTCCCTCTGATAGTACTGCTACTACGTCGGAACCATCTATTCCAGACGAGTCTTTGTTTCTGATCGGATCATCTGATGTTTGGTATGGGAATTTCATCATTTATCTCCAAACCCAAACTTTTTGACCTAATTCTTTTCGCTCTGAACAACAACGTATTCGATACCAAGCCAAATATTATCTGATCATTAGCGATACACTTTATCGTCGTGGTGTCGATACCATTTTAAGGAGGTGCCTCACTCATGAGGAGGCCGAAAAGAGTTAAATGATTGTCATGCTGGGGCTTGTGGTGGAAACTTATATGGATATGCTACCGAGCAGAAGATACTCCACGCTGGTTACTTTTGGCCTACTATTTTTCGAGATTGCATCCTCGCAGTCAGAAGTTGTCATGCATGCCAGATTTTTTGATCATAAAATCCACAAACCACCAGTGCCAATGCATCCTGTTGTCCCTGCTAGACCATTTACGAAATGGGGTATTGACTTCATGACCTGTAACCCTCCTTCGTCAGGGAGGAATGGTTATATTATTTTCGCAGTCGACTATTTTACCAAATGGAACAAAACGATGCCTGCATTTAATAACACAGGACAAACAGCTGCATTGTTTTTCTTCAACCATGTTATTGCATGATTTGGGGTCCCACAAGCTATAGTTACATATCAGGAGAATCATTTTCGCAACCATATGATGTCTGAATTGACTACCAATTTAGGATTGTCGCATGATAATTCTACTCCTTATTATCCACAATCAAATGGACAAGTTGAGGCTATTAACAAAAATTCTTAAACGAATGCTTCAACGAATGATAGGAGTCTATAAAAGGAACTGGCATTTGATCCTATACTCCGCTTTGTGGGCGTATCGAACATTAGTGAGAAACGCAACCGTATTTACTCCTTTTCAATTGGTGTATGGTCTGGAAGCTATCTTACCAATCCAATGCGCAATATCATCGTTAAAACTCATGATAGACTTGTTACCTAACACCTCAAAAGAAGAAGTGCATCTCCTTTATCTCATCCATCTAGGTGAAATGCATCATGAAGCCCAATTGGCCAACGAAGCGCATAAGAGACGTATAAAGGCACAATACGACAAAAATGTCCAGCTGCGCATCTACTCAGAGGGCGACTTGGTCCTTCTTTACGATCAAGAAGCTGATGTAATAGGTACAGGGAAATTCGAGCCATTGTGGCATGGCCCCTATATTGTTAAAAGAGATCTTGCTAAGGGTGCCTACGAGTTAGCTGATTACGATGGAATTCCATTGGCATGGCCTAGAAATGGGTTGTATTTGAAACGTTACTATGCTTAATCATGAGCGTAGTAATTTTTTGTATTATATTGTATATATGCTATTGATTTTCATTCACTATCTTAATTTTTTTTTAGAGTTTTCTTGACATTAGTAATCTGCTTTACCTTTTATCGTAGATGTCTGAATCTTTGGAACCATTTGTTGGATATGCTGATGGTGCTAGTCGTAGTATGCAAAATCTATCCTCTACAGCGTGGGCCATTTTCGCTCCGAACGGCGAGTTAGTGAGTTTTAGAGGGATTTGTATTGGTAGATTTACAAACAATGTCGTTGAGTATAGTGCGTTGATTGAACTTCTCTCTGATGCCATTTCATTTGGTATTAACCGCATAGTCATAAGATTAGAAATCACTATACTTATGGTATTACAACTTACTAGTGTTTATATTTTTAGAAATCCAAAATTTCTTAGATTGTTCCTAAGAGTTTGACTTTGGAAAGACATTTTGATTTTTTTCAATATCAACACATTTCCAGAAATTCGAACACTTTGATTAATTCATTAGCTAATCAAGTTTTAGACAGACATTTGCGACGTAGGTAAAGAAAATATTCACATCATTGAATAGGATTACGCATTAAACATAGGAAAACTCTGAAATCATATAAATAGATAGTTATAGGTTTTTACAAAATTTGTGCCCAAGACACATTGGTCATCTGACCTCAAAATGTATGCAAAATGTCACAAGTAAACTAGTGGTGCTCATCATAACATGCTATAGATCTAGCAATCCTACGGAGCAACCGCATCCAACAGTTAGGAACCCCAATAGTGTGTCGCTGCAGTTGCATGGGAAGCTCTTCGATATGGAAATCCAGAATCCCGAAAGTCAACCCCTCTATGTGCTGCTGAAGCTTAGCAAGAGTCTCAGCCATATCAAGGTCCTGAAGGACTGATCTCCCGACAGCCCTCTGTGTTGGCGCATCTGATTCACGCTCTGGTTCTTCTACTGGTTGAACATGACCAATATCTACATTACATCAAACATTTAGTTTAGTATTGGAAAGAAATCAAAACACAAAAAAATTGTATAAACCTTAGAAAAATCAAAAAACATGGTCAAATCATTCTTACCTATTCCACCCCACTGAGTGCCTTCTGGTAATACTAAATCTGGATCTCCTTGAAAGTGACGCCTGCGTATGTGTACTCATCGATGGCGACGATCTGTCACCAGAACCAGGCGAAAATGAAATAGAGAACACAACGCTCAATTGGCCTTTGTTAGCCATCAGTAAAAATTTTTCAGAGCAAATGATGGCTAAAAATAAGTCCTGAGCCTTCAAGACATTGTTTTCATGCAAAAAATGCTCATCCTTGAAGTCTTCTTGTGCTGCCTAAACTCAGCAAGTCATATTCACTACTGTTTTATTAAGAAAACCCACCAAGAAGCCATGCTGGTATCCAAAATATTGTTTTAAAACCTTTTTTCCAGCATCATCTAAACCTATTTTTCACTCATTTTTCAACCCACATTCATCCTCCTTTTTACTTTGAAAAATTCCCTTTTCTCTTCATTCTATCCTCATTATCCCAAGCAAACCTCCAAAAATCCCTTTTAAACTCACAAAAAATCCCTCTTTATTGTTTAAAAACTCCCATTTCGTTTATCGGAACCCCAAAAAACCCTTAAAAAACCCCTCTTTCTACCTAAGAAATTCCCTTTTATATAACACAGGCTTTAGCCCCCGAGGGCTTAAAATATTTGACCCCTTTCCTCCATGTGTCCAAGCACTATGACCAAGCGCCCAAACCATATCGCATCGGCTTTCCTCTATAGGTCTGCTTTTTCCTTCGGAAATCTCTCCTCGCCGATGTGATTAGCACCCTGCCCTTAAAACCCCTGGTCATATATTGCTACATAGGACCATGTCCCAGGCCTAACCTTAGCCCCCATTGCATCGCTCCATCAGCTTTTCCTTTCCCCTTTTCTTTTCCCCCTCCGTAGTGATGTGCCGATGCAATAAGCTCTCCCCTCCTCAACTCTTGGTCACCTTGTTCCCCACCGGACCATACCCCAACCGTATCCCTAGCCCCTCCTCTTAAATATTGTTTAAATGCCCGCGCCCTTTGTAAAGATTCATTTTTATTTTGAATTTTCCCCACGCTAAGTTTTCTCCTCGAGCGATCTTGACCGTCGATCTTATCGATTTGATGGTCATTACTTGTTCATTCCATCCCTTTCTCACCCAACACATTTCTTTGTTTCACCTCTGGCATCAAACTCGCACCGTAGATCTTATAGATCTAACGGTCCTCATTAATCCCGATGACCCAACTCCACCGGGGCCTACCATCCACCACATATAGCGCTCGCCCTATCAAATGCTGCCACCTGGCTTCCACTTTCATTTCCGCCCGAGCAACTTCTCCATCACGTTCGGTCCACACCGTCTGATCTCATCCCTTTCATCCAACGGTTGTGGTGGCATATCTCGCAATTTTCGCACCCGAATTTTAACACTCTAAAATCATGCAATATCGGCGGTTTTCTAAAAGACATGTGTTGCATAGTGTGTGGAATTGCGTTCAATTGTGTTTAAACCACTTACCACCCGAAATGAATGCGATAACCATTCCTGGTTTTTCAAAAACCACCTTTGCCCATTTTCGCTCCAATATTCAAATTTAAACCTGTTTTCATAGGTTTTTCCCGCAGAACCTCCTCCGCCTGCATTTTCCCCTCCTCACAGCTCTTTTTTCCGTCTACCAAGCCTCCAAAGCAATCAGCCATTAAAACGCAGGGTTTTATTTAATTGTTTGTTTATGTTACAAGTTTTTTAAAGGCGGCTTAAGCATTGAAAAGTCCTCCATAGCTAGCTCAGTAGCGGAAACCCTCCGGGATGACGATCCTTGGGGCTTAAAGTGTAAAAGGAGGTTTACGGGGTTTATGGGTGTTTATCAGCACTCCATTAAAAATGGTAAAACAAATGAAACCCTTAGCACGCCCTGATAGTTGTTGACAAAAAAGAGGAGAAATATGTATAAAGATCAGGGATAAAGCACCGTTTGAAGGATTAAAGGGTTAAATCCTATTATTTTAAAGGTTAAAACATAGTGTCAAGGTGGGCATAGTCAGAAAAAGCACAATTGAAGACCGGAGTAGGATGAAAAGGCATAATCAGCCTTAAAACACAAAATCACAATTAAATCAGTGTTTTAAGGTATTAAAACAAACAGATTAGCAAAAGGAGCCTCCAAATGCCACATCAGTAAAGGAAATAAAAGCCAAAACTGCCACCTACAGGCTTATTTCCTCAAAAGAAGGCACCATGAATTCACAGTCAGGGATATTTTTAAAAGATAGCTCAACATTAACTGCCAACCTACCAAAAGCCCTAAAAGTCAACAAAAGTGACTGAAGTTGATGAAATTTAATGTAATAATCAATTAGAAGAATTAATTCATGTCATTCCTTCTCCATTTGGCCCTTCAAAGGCCGAGAAGCTCTTACTCTACATTAATTGAACCGATGAACCCTTCTTACACTCAACCTCCTCTTTTTTCTATAAATACTTCTATAGAAGACATTATAGAGGTTGGTCTCTGGATATTTGTTGCATGTAAATAGCTTTTGAAGCTGTTGTAGCTATGTTTGTAATTGAAGACACATAAACTGAGACGAGAAGCTTGAAGCTGTACAGACCCATTGGACTTGAAGATTGTAACTGGTTTGAACATCAAATACAAATAGTTGATTTATGGGATCTTGGTCTATGTCAATGGTGATGTGTTTCTCACTGTAAATTGTTATTTTCTTATTGTTTCCATTCTATCCACTTTTCTTTGATAAATAACAGCAAACATAGATTAGGATTTACTTCTAAAGTACCCTAAATCTCACTGATAAATCTTTATCCTTTATGTTTTCTTCTAAATGTGTTTTGAAGGTAATTCAATAGAGTATAACCAGTGAAGTGTCGGTAAGCCCATGTTTCCAGAGTACAACTTGAGATATTGTCTTTGGATGTTCTTGATAAGTTTTCTAATTAAATATTGAGCTAGAGAAGTCTATGGTTAGCCTTGTCCTCTAGTTTCTTCTCCAACAGTTGCTTTGAAAAGTTCCCTTAAAAGTATGTTGAAAGAAGGCTAGTTTAAAAGTACTTACCTGATCTTAGATTGTTCTTTGTTTCTTCATGTGTTTTACTTTTTTCACTTCATTTCATATTGTTTCATTCCATAAAATCAACTTAAAGATCCTTAGACATAGATGACTTGCCCCATGGACCACTCTTGAACCTTTTTGTGCAATTAAATCCTCTTATAACTCCATAGCCCAATGGATTGATATTGTTCCTTGCTTTTCTTATCCGTAAAACATTCCTTCATTTACTTACACCTTCACCCTTCATACATACTTCCTTCATCTTCATGTTATCTGCCCAACCAAACCAAAAACAAACAACCTTGTTCTTCATAACTAGCCTAAAATTATACTTCAAGCCTTAAAGATCATATATTTAAACACATACATAGAGAGATCCCTCTCTGAATCTAGGATGGCTAGGTCCTCAGATTCCAAAGTGGTTTGATGTAGGCTCTACAGCATTTGTACTTTCCAATATTGCAAACTACGGAGTCCTAAAATACTGGCGACCATACTGGGGAATTCTGAGTAAAATCCTTAAAACAAAACACTCAGTATTCAGTAGAGAATTAATAGATTTCTTCAAGCACTACCAAGCATATTGGTGATCATGATAGGAATTGTATGAATTAGTGGCAATATAAGTACTTCTTAGGATTCTAAAAAACCCTCATCAAACCTTGGATAAATCAGATAGTAAGCCAGAGAGTGAACTCTGTTTGTCTCATCACTGTAGCTAAGTGTTGAAACAGATATAGGACACTCTCATAACCCACGGGACTATTAAAAACTCAGAAAACCCAAAAAACATTTCAGATTGGTTTTCAAACCTATTAGTGGTGGTGGAAAATAAAACATTTTACCTTTTAAAAGCTAAAAATTCCACCTGGTGACTACACAATCCTGAATAGGCCTTAAGACTCCACTGGGAAACCCTTTTCTATAATAACACCATACAAACTCAACTAGGGAAACTTTGATGATTAAGTTTTCCTGTTAAAAGATCAATAAGCCTACTAAATATTATCATACTTGGTTAAACTTTTCTTATCATTGGGTCCGAAAACATAGCATAGTGGCTTCTAGAAGAGTCCACTCTAGAGCCTATCCTGACCCAAATCCTCCTGATATAGTTGATAATCCAGAAAGTTTACTTAGGAAATCTCCTAAGTCTAAAATTGCAACTGTTGTCAGACCAGTCCATAGAGCTAATTCTGTTCCCAAAAGCCTTACAGCTCTACAAGATTCATAAGCTGACTTAAGAAACCCATTCAGAACTAGGTCACTTGATGATATAGATCAGATAGACTTTGAGCCTTCACCCTCACCTCAACATAGTGGTGAAAACATTGTTAGCAGAGAAACTAACGCTCCTGATTTGCATTTCCTTCATAATTTTGGTTTCTCTCATCCAAGGTCTGCTCAACAGTCTCTTGCTGGTCCATCCACTTCTGTTATCCATACACCCACTATTCAAACCAGCCCATTCCATCAACCCCCTCCCATATTACATCCTCCACCTGTAAACCCCCCATTTTTTCCACAACCTCCTATCATGGCAACATGGTGTTATCCCCTAGTCCTTCCTTTACCTTTAGTCAATCAGCCACAGGACTATTAGTCTAAGATACTATTATATGATGCTAGTGGTTCCACTACTGCTTCATAACATGTGGACAAGATGAATGACTATTTTTATAGAAATGAGAGTAATGATGAAACTGTCAAACTTAGATTATTTTCTCAAAGCTTAGGCCGAGAAGCAAGAAAGTGGTTCAAAGGCTTAGCCCCTCATAGTGTTAATGACCTTCAAGCTCTCCATAAATCATTCCTAAACAAATGGGAAGTTAGAAAAAACCCTCTCCAAATACTTTCAGATTACAACAATCTCAAAAGAAACATGGGGGAAAGTGCTCAAAACTATTGCACTAGGTTTAATAGTGTTTATAATGCACTGCCCCTAGACTTGAAATCTCCTCAAGGCTCAGCCTTGGCCGAATTTCCTGAAGGATTTGATCTTAAAATGGCTTATCAGCTAAGATAAAGAGACCCCTTGACTTTAGAAGACATGCAGAAAGAAGCTCTTGCTGTGGAAGTAAATCTGATTGAAAAAAGAGCTAGGATGAGGAATGAAAAGAAAGTATCATTTAGGGAGGAAAATGCACCCTCCACATCTAGCTCAAAAATGGAAAAAATGATGGAGGAAATGATGAAGAATATGAGAATACTTGAGATAACAGAATTTAGAGAAACCAATCGGCTCCCCAAAGCAGAAATCAATCTCAAAATCAAAATTAGAACTTTAGGAGAAATCAACCTCAAAACAAACAAAGAGAAGATGATCAATAGATTAGACCTCTTTTCCAAGAAATTTATGTTAATGAGGATGAAGAAACTAATGGACAAACAGATGATGACAACATGAACATGTTGGGAGTAAGAAATGAGGATTCTGATCTCCTCCATGAGAGAAAACAAGGTCTATATACACCCTATGATGATAGAAGAATAGAAATTGATTATTATGAACAATAATTTGAAAATTCCATCATAGGATCACCTAAAAAATATGACCTAAGAAGTAAAAATAATCAAGAAACTCCCAGAAACAAAACCTCTAATAAAGCTGCCAAGAATAGCCTTGAAAATGCATCCAAAAAGAAAACAAAAATTCATAAAATAGTGGCTGTAAATTCTGATTCAAAGAAAGGCAAAAACACCCAGGCCAATGAAAAACAGAGTGTTAAACCTAGCAGCACTAGCACCTTAGCCAATGCTCCTGAAAAAACTATTTTAACTGCTATAAATACTAAAAACCAGCAAACAGATTTTGCTGAACAAGGAGTGACTAACAAGGCTGAATCAAACATTTTGAAAAACCAGATCCCTTTTAGCCTAGAAAATGAAATATCCAAAATCAAAATCTTTGTCCCACTCACAGAATTAGTCACTCAAAATGTATATAGAGGTCAAATTTTGAAAGCTTTAAAAATAGAAGACATTCATGACACATTTAACTTAAATGATGATACCTCGGATTATTTTTGGACCAAAAATTGAAGGAAATTTTCAAGAAGGGACTACCCCTCCATTCTATATTAGCTTAAACATTCATGAAAATATCTTGCACAATGGCATGCTTGATTCAGGAGCATCACACAACCTCATTCCCAAGGTAATAATGGAAATATTAGGCTTGGAGGTGACTAGACCCTACAAAGATTTATATTATTTTGATTCAAGCAAGGTGAGATGCCTAGGCTTAATAAAGGATCTATGTGTTAACTTAGCCCAAATACTAGCCAAGAGTTTAGTGATGGACATTGTAGTGGATGGTATACCCCCCAAATATGGCATGCTCCTTTCAAGGTCATGGGGTGCTAAGTTACAAGGCACAATGCAGATGGATATGACTTATGCCACCATCCCTGTCTTCAGTCAACCTAGAAGACTCTATAGGGGAACACACATGAAATATATGGTGAGTAACCAAGAAAGACCAGAGAATTCTCCTCTCTATTCCATACACACTGACCTTGACTCTTTTATTCTTTTCAATGATGATATTCATAAAGAGGAAGAGTTGGTCTATGAAAAACCATCAAATGCTGTAATCACTTCACATGCAAACATAGTTACAGCCATTGATAAAGAGAGAGAAAAAAGAGGAGATTAAAAAAAAGTTTTTTGATCTAGAAATTCACAACAAACAGATTAGAGGTCTTGAGGTCCAAAAAAGTCATAAAAATAATGCAGATCACAAAAATGAAGAAGTAAAGCCTCAAAACATTGAAAACCTTGAGGAACACAACACAATAAGATGTAGTGCAGACCATTGTATAGAACAGAAAGATGAAGAAGACAGAGAGGACAGTAATAAAACAAAGCACAAATCTGAAAACAACCCTCTTTGGAACATGAATTTTGATCGGTCTTGCACTAAAAATGATGCAGGGGGAGGCATATGGATACAAAACACTAAAAAAAATCATGTTGAAGGTCATTCCTTTAGATTAAACTTTCAATGTACAGATAACATAACAGAGTATGAGGCTCTCCTTTTAGGCCTACATTTAATGAAAAAAATAGGAGCCAAAAGAATAAAAGTTCATGGGGATTCAGAGTTGATTATTAGGCAAGTAAATGGGGAATATAGTGCTAAAAATCCTAGATTTAGAGCCTATAGAGATGATGCCATGGACTTGCTAAAAACATTTGATGAATTTCAACTTATCTTTTTCCCAATAAACCAAAATTTCCTTGCCAATGGTTTAGCCTTTGTTGCTAGAACTTGTCTTACACCTTATGAAACCAAGAAATGCACCACCCAAGTCAAATTTAGACCAGTTGTCCCAAATAATGAAAAATATTGGCAAGTTTTTGAGGGTGATAAAAAAATATAAGACTTCCTACAGTCCAACAACGAATTTGAAACAACACACTCAGATTCAGATTTTGATGAAGACTGTCACGCTGAAGAAAAATCACTTACTGAAGAAGAGAAGTCTCTTGAGATTGTAGAAATAAATCTGTTAACATATGAACTCAAATATATGACAGAAAATAGCACATATTTGGAAACTGGAGACCTAGAAGTACTGCAATCCAAAGACCAAAGCTTGCAAAAAGGGCTGGTCCCCTTAGAAGAACTATTTGACTTGAATGATGTGGCCAAAAAACCAAAATTGGAACCCATAGAAACTGAAGTAGAATAATGTAACATAGGCAGTAAGGAAAAACCCAAAATAATCAAACTGTCTAAAACACACTAGCTCATATCAAATTGAAATACATTGAGCTTTTTAAAGAATTTTCTGATGTGTTTGCATGGAGCTATGAAGATCTGAGATCATATGATACAGAAATAATTCAGCATAAGATACCCCTCAAAGAAAACTAGAAACCTTTTAAACAAAAATTCGTAGAGTTAACCCTGTTCAATTACCTCTGGTAGAAAAAGGAATTAAAAAAATGTATGAAGCTAGAATTATTGTCCCTGTTAGATACTCAAAGTGGGTGTCTAATCTTGTAACATCAAGGAAGAAGACATGAGAGATAAGGCTTTGCATTGATTTAAAAAAATTAAACAAAGCCTCACTAAAGGACAACTATCCTTTGCCAAAAATGGATCATATCTTACAAAGGGTAGTTGGTTCCAAAATAATTTCTTCGCTAGATGGCTTCTCAGGTTACAATAAAAACCTAGTACATCCTGATGATCAAATTAAAACATCCTTTACTACACCTTGGGGCACTTTCATGTCTTTGAAAATGCCTTTTGGTTTAATTAATGCTGGTGCCACTTTTCAAAGTGCCATGGATATTTCATTTTCAGAAGAAATAGGCTACTTCATTATGATTTACCTTGATGATATAACTATTTATTCTAAAACATATGAAGAACACCTAATACACTTGAGAAAGGTCTTTGAAAAATGCAGAAAATTTGCGCTGTCTTTGAATCCCAAGAAAACACTGTTTGGTCTACAAGAAGGAAAACTTCTTGGGGATATCATATCAGAGGAAGCGATTAGGATAGACCCAAAAAGGATTGATGGCAT